>NW_004624820.1:8997816-9025396 GCF_000247695.1 Heterocephalus glaber | reverse complement strand
CCTCCTCCTCCTCCTCCTCCTCCTCCTCGCTCTCACTCCTCCGCCTCATTCACTGGCTAGAGCCGAGGCGTCCCACACAATGGAATAATCAATACCCAGGCGCCCAGGGCGGCCCCACTGAGCAGGTGCAGCGACCCGCCCGTCGCAGTGCATGCCGGGAGTTGTAGTCTACCCGCTTCCGCCCTTCGGCCCTCAAACGCTGTGCCTGCCGGCCTCCCTCAACGCTGGAACACCGGCAGGCCAGGCGGCAACCAAGGATTGCGATTCTAGCCACCCCGCCGCCTCTTTTTTTTTTTTTTTTTTTTTCCGCCGCCTTTTTGACTCTGGTGCAGGCCCATCTGGTGCCTGCAAAAGAGGCCAGGTCCCTTCAAACTCTCCTGTTCCTCTTCCTCCTGTCTACAGAAACCATACGTGTGTTTTAAATCAGCTGTACGAGCTCCGGCTTATACCAGTTTCCCAGAGATGTCTGAGGCCTGTCTCTTTTTCTCTCCCTTCTTCCCTTATTTATTCCACCTCCTTTCCAGCTGTGTACTAGAACCTTCTCTTGCACAGCAATCTCAGAGAGCTTCTGTCTTCTCCAAGTGGTCACATAGTCCCCTAGTTCCATAGGGGAAGGGGAGGTTCTGGCTCCTGCTCTTCTGTTTATCAGCTCAGAAACACTACATATTTCAATAATTTCTAAGATTTTTTGAGTGTTCAGGGATAGTTCCAAGCACTTTTACATATATTATGTGATCTTCAAAACCCCATGAAGGGCCGGGGATTTAGCTCAGTAGTTCAGGCGCCTGCTTCGAAAGTGAAAGGTCCCAAGTTTGATCCCTGGTACCAAAAACAACAACAACAACAAAAAAACCATGAGGCAGATAACATTGGTCCCATTTTTCAACTGAGGAAACTAAGGCACAAACAACCAGCCCGAAGTCGCCTGGCCAGTAAGTGACAGTGCCAGGATTCAAACCTCAGTAGTCTTGCCAGGGATTTAGCTCAGTGGTTCCGACGCCTGCCCTGCAAGCGCAAGGACCCAAGTTCGATCCCTGGTACAAACAAACAAACAAAACCCTCAGTAGTCTGGCTCCAGAGTCCATAGTACTTCCTAAGGCCTACTTCTCTAATGGCCTCCCCACCAAGTTCACAGAGGCAGCCAGGAGAGAGGAGAAAGAAGCTAACATTTTGAGTTTCTATTATGTGACAATTTGTTACTGGATCCTCATAACTGTGAGGCGGTCCTCATTTTACCAAGGACAAAGCAGTCTTAGGGAGGTGGCACAGTCTAACCAAGGCTAAGCATCTGAGAAGTGAAACTTCCCAGGTATGGGTGTCTCCAGAGTCTAGTCTTTCCATTGCATTAAGCTGTTGTTTCTGCCCCTATTGGATTGGACCTTATATAAAGGGAAACTATTAAGCATTCTTCTTGGTCAACAAAACTGAAAAGCAAAGGATGGATAAAATGCAGGCCATGAGAAGAGTTAGGGACTGCCAGGTGGTGCTTGGCATGAGGTGGGGGACAGATACATCCAAGACATCTGAAGTTCAAGATGTCATGTCTGTAAAATAACCTCCCCACAGTATTTTCTACTGATCAAGTGCTTCCAGAAACACACCAAGGAGAGGGTAGGCGTAGAGAACCTGGCACTTCTCACTCATCATAGAAGCAAGCTTAGGAGTTGACGTTATTGTCACCTAGAAGATCAAAGTAAAAGATAATCACAGTTCTCAGAGGCAACAAGAAGCTTTCTGTTTGGCCTCTGAAAGAGCAGTCAGAGGGTCACCCCTGACAAAATCTTCTCAGGGAGTTCTGGACACTGACAAACTTCTCAGTCTGGCACTCCTTCAAGACTTTTTCCATTCTGCCCCTCAACTGCATTTCTAAACTCATCTCTACTTACATACTGGCCAGGTGTTCTACAGTTGCTGGGCCTTTGCTCACACTATTCCTTTCTGGAACTGCTGAAATCCTACCACATATTTGGTTCCCATTCAAAATATCATTTCCTCCTCTGATGTAAAGTTTTTTACTCCAAAATATTCATACTAGGATTATCAGATCTGCTCTAAAACTCCAGAGTAGCTAAAGTGGACTAAATCCCCACTTTCACCCCCACCTCGAACTTAGTGGGCCATCATAATAAGTATCTACTGGGCAGGGTCTTAAAATGACTGACTTGTTTTTTGTTTGTTTGTTTGTTTTTGGTACCGGGGATCGAACTTGGGTCCTTGCGCTTGAGAAGCAGGCGGCGGAATCCCTGAGCTAAATCCCCGGCCCCAAGTGACTTGTTTTTTAAGCCCACTTCTTATGCTAGCAGAGGTCGGAGACTGAGGCCTCGGCTCCTTGTACCCAGCTCGCCCTACTGCGCTGCAATCCCCGTTCAGCTATTTAGGTAGAGTCCTGCTGGCACTAATTGGCAGCTTTCCGGTCACCATAGCGACGGGTGGGGCGAGCTAGCGAGCCTCCTTTGGAACTACATCTCCCATCATGCACCGGGCCCCAGGGTGCCGGGCTCAGCCTGAACCCCGGGACCCAGCTGACCCGGAGCTCCAGGAGGGATAGGGCATGAGAAGTAGAGCGCGAGGGTACGGTCTCACTTTCCTGCCCACCTCGTAGGTCGCGGATGCCCATGACCTAACAGACTTCTCTGGGCCCAGCCAGCCCTCGGCACTGCTACCCCGGGCCTAATATGGCCGCTGGTGCTGGGACCGGCCGCAAGCATAGAGCCGGGCTGAGGTCCGGAGCCAGGGCCTGCTCCCGGCATTCCTCGCGAGTGTGTCGTGGGCACCCTTCCCCCATCTCCGGGTCCCGCGAGAGGGAGACCCTTGGGCTTTGAGGTGAGACCAAAGGTTGGTGTTGTGGGAAAGGCGGGTCACCCCCGGCAGTAAGCTACTGGCCTTCTAGGGTAGCAAGGTGTAGCGAGGGGACTTTGGGTTGAGGATATCACGAATAGTGTAGAGGATTTAACTGGAGAACAGTTACGAATTTTTTTGTTTGTTTTTTTTGGGAGATCGGGCATCGAACTCAGGACCTTATGTTTGCAAGGCAGGCGCGGTGCCATTGAGCTAAATCCCCGGCCCTGGAGAACAGTTACTGTTGCAGAACCTAATAGTGTCCGAGGCTCTTTGGGTTATTTCTGTAACGAATTGCTTTAGCAATTTTCTAGAGGATCCAGTTTGCTTAAAGTTTTATCACTGACGGCCTGGTTCACTGAGGTAGAGCACTCTGCAACACAAGTTCATCCAGGCTTCACGAGTTCACCCAGGGCTGGGTCTCTGCTGAGCTGTGCCCCGCAGGCTGTGCACCCTTGGGCACTCAGCGAATGTTTGTTGCAAATGTTTGTTGCAGGGAGCATGGCCCAGGGCTTGATAGAGGTGGAGCGAAAGTTTGTTCCAGGGCCTGGCACAGAAGAACGGCTGCAGGAGTTGGGAGGCACTCTGGAGCACCAGATCACCTTCCGAGACACCTACTATGATACCCCTGAGCTGAATCTCATGCGGTCTGACCACTGGCTGCGACAACGAGAGGGTAGTGGATGGGAGTTAAAATGTCCTGGAGCAGTAGGTGTCTCAGGAACCCATACTAAGTACTTGGAACTCACATCTGATCCTGCGATTGTGGCACGCCTCTGTGAGGTGCTGGGAGCTGAGGGACTGGGGGCTGGAGGTGTAGCTGCTGTGCTGGGTTCCCTGGGGCTGCAGGAAGTAGCTAGCTTTGTGACAAAGCGGAGTGCCTGGAAGCTGGTGTTCTGTGGAGCAGATGAAGAGGAGCCACTGCTTAGGGTGGACCTGGATACAGCTGACTTTGGCTATGCCGTGGGTGAAGTAGAGGCCATAGTACGTGAGGAAGCTGAAGTACCTTCTGCTCTAGAGAAGATCCAGAGCCTCAGCAGCATGCTTGGTAAGGGAGACAGGCCTTCTGTGCTTTCCCTGCTCCCCATCTGCCATTTCTGGAAGTGTCTGCTGGGGCAAAGAGTGACTGAGCATCTCTGGGTTATTTCTGTAACAAGAATTTTTTTTTTTTTGTAACAAGAATTATTTTAGCAATTTTTTCGGAGGACCCCATTTGCTTATACATTTGTTTTTTTGTTTTGTTTTTTGAGACCAGGTCTCCCTGTGTAGTTCAAGCTGGCCTTGAACTGGTGATCCTCCTGCCTCAGCCTCCCCAGTGCTGGGATGATAGGTGTGTACCATCACGTCCAGATTGCTTATGTAGTTCTGTCAACCCCAGCTTCCAAAACAGGTGCTAATTTGGATTCACTCCTTCAGTGCATTTCTAATTTTCCCAGTCATTCTGTCTCATACCTCTAGCCAAGTCTCCAATTTCATTTGTCAGTTCTCTGCTTTGACCCTTCCCTTTGTTTGTACTTCTTCCCGGATCCTCATTTATCCTTTTCCCTTTAAGTAAAAGGTGAGAATATTGCATTCATGTGAAACAATAGGATAAGTGTTGGCAAATTTTTTGTTCCCATGTTTAATTCTCTTATTGACAGCTCATCCACACAGCTGACAGCCCTGGGATGCCATGAGTTTCCTTAGCAGTTGCACACTCAGTTTCCTGCTGCATGCTCAGTATGCTCCTGGCCACTGACAATAGACACTGGTCATGGCAGTTCCAGAGGCAGTAATTCGGTGTGAATCCCACCCTACAACTATAGCTTCTTCTTCTTTCCACAGTCCTTGGTTTCTTTCTCTGTGTACATCTTTGTATGTGCTTCATTACCAAGCTAATGAGCTTTGGCCTGCCTAGATGGGCTTTAATCTTGATTGGGGGACAGGGGCATTAATTGAAATGAGTTGATGTTGAGGGATCCTCCGTCTTCATGGTGCCTGAGTGCCTTTTCATTTCTCCTTCCTGGAGGATAGGCTCATGTGTGGCTTCCCAGCTACTCCTGCCTGAAGTGGTTCTTTTAGGTCTCATTTCCGCAGTTCATTGAGAGAGTGCTGAGAAGCTGGTTGAGGGCATTCAGAATATTAGTGCTGCCTTGCAAACAACCTTGGGGTCCTGGCTGGGTGGGCAGGGAGCAAAATTAAAGCATGTATGGTAGCTTTGCAGGCTTCTTTGCTCATTGTCCTTTTGCCTATAGGTGTACCAGCACAGGAGAGGGCACCTGCCAAGCTCATCGTGTACCTACAGCGCTTCCGGCCTCAGGACTATCAGCGCCTGCTACAAGCAGATAGCTCCAGAGAGAGGCCACAGGGGACTAAACATCTTGACAGCAACTTGGGTTAGGGGATGTCCCTTCCCAGAAGGGCAAGAGAACTCTGGGTTTGATGGGGTCCACACCTAGGCTCATGGTGCCTCCTTCCTTCTAATAGTGCCTCCTCTCTCTCCAGCTCTGCCTATTTCACCCTGTTCTCAGCTACCCTTCCTAGAGCCCTCCCTGGTTGCCTCCTCTCCTTCATCCGTCAGATGCAATCTATGGGCCGCCCCTCTCCCCTGGCCGCTAAGCAGCCTCCATTGATTTCCGCTCGTGTTTATAGGATTTCCACTTAGCCATGATCAGTAGTTAAGCACAGGAAAATCCCTTGCCACCCCCCCCTCCCTTGGTCGATGCCATTGATTCTGCCAGCGGCTCTGAAACCGCCTAACAGCTGAGTTAGAGATGAGGGAAGGCAGCAGGGATTTCCCAGCCTTGGGGTGTGGGGAATAGCAGCGGGGTAGGGAAAGGGTTGGGAATTCCTGTTAGAAATCCAGAAATTCTGCTTTGATTTTTGTCACTGTGCCCAGCTCAGGCCCAGAGAGTAGAGTGCCTCTCGTGGCAGTTAAGGGACAAATGTGCTCCCAGACCTAAAAAGAGGTAGAAAGAAAATCCTCATTGTTGAGATAGGTTTCCCAAGGTTTCCAGGAAAGAGTCATACTTCCTGTGTGAGGAGGTTCTTCTCTTGTCATTCATACATATTTTCTACCTCAGACACCCAAATACGGTTTTCTGCCTCTCAGGCTTTATTGGGCTTTCAGTATTTGTGGGGGAGGGGGCAGACCCTCACAGTTTTGCAGTGACAAATGCAGAGCCAGAGTGCCACCTGGTGGTGGCCCTCAGGGGTAGGACCCCAGCTGTTGGGGCCAGGGGCTTTGGGACACAGGAGGATTTGGATAGTGAGTGGAGATAGTTACTGCCATGTCTTCACAGGCAAGTTGTTCACCTCAAAGATCTCCTGCACTGACTGGCCAAAGTGGTTGTAGGTGAGGCGCAGCTTTAGCCGCAGAGGGGCCTAGGAATAGGAGCAGACACCAGGGTTAGTGCCCATGGCATCTCCCATGCCTGGGTCTTATCCACAGGGCCTGGAACTCACCTTGTTAGGATTGAGGATTCTGAAGAGCTGAGTGATGGGCGGGCCATCCTGAGCTGGAACTGTGTTTCCACTGGGGGCCTCGAGCTGCAGCTGGACACTCTGAACATGGGAGGTTTGGGCAGAACACAGTAAGGCAGCTGACTGGGCTCAGACAACCCCTTCACACTGAGTAGCTCCAAACCCTCTTCCCATACTTCCTAGGTACCTGTCTTGTATGCTGTTCCCTTCCATCTCATTCTGTCCCCTACCTACCTCCTCTGCTTTATGGCCTTTCTCCTGGATGCTTAGGCCGTCTCTGTACCCTGATCTGTACAAACCTTGGGCACAGCTGCCTGGCAGATGAAGTGAGTGACCTCATCCTCTGAGGAGTTGGTGGTGGTGACAGTGATTAAGAGCAAAGCAGGGGTTCCAGGGGGTCGAGTAAAAGACAGATTCAGCTGTACTCCCTCACGTTCAAACACTTTGAGGTTTGGGATGGGAGCTGGAGTAGGGAGAGAGAGGCACTCAGTGTGTAAGCTTGGCATAACATGTTCGTTCACTATTCAGTAGCAGAGTGAGCACCTCTTCACCCTGCACCACTTGAGACACTTGTGACCAAGGAGAAAGCAGCTAAGTTGAGGTGGGAGGATCACAAGTTCAAGGCCAGGTTGGGCAATTTAAGACTCTGTCTCAAATTTTCAAAATAAAATTTTTTAAAAAAAGACCTAGGGTTGTAGCTCAATGTCAGAGGACTTTCCTAGCATTTATGAGGCCCTAGGTTCAATCCTCAGCAATGAAATAGCAATTACAAAAAAAAAAGTTCAAGCCAACAGCCTAGTTGGAGTGGGGAGAAGAAAAAACAAGATTGGGTGTAATGGGTACTATGAGTGAGCTAAATTAAGTCAGAATAACTAGGAAGAACTGGCTTAAATAGGAACAGTAAGGAAGGGCAACTGACATTTCACGGAGACAAAACAAAACATGAAATGCCACGGGCTTGAGGTGGGAGAGTTTGAGGAACTGAGAGGGGCCAGTGGAGTGGGCACTGGGGAAGTGGTATGAAATGGGTTGGGGAGGAAGCAGGGCCCTGCATCACAGAGAAGTCTGAACAAAGGAAGACACTAAGGGGTGGCCAGAGAACTGGCATGATTGAAGCCTTTAACCTACAAAGATACAGTGATCTGGATTGGGAGGACACACGGGAAGGGGATACATGAGCTGTAGTCTGTGGCTCCAAAGGAGAGAGCACATTTCCACCCATCTCTAAGACCTCTCCCCTTTGCTGAGGTTTACCTGGGGGTGGAGGTGCACAGGGAAGATCAAGGAGGTGTACTAGTGCACCCTCTGGGGAGGGATTCAGAGAGGGTGGCTGCTGGGTGTCTCCAGAAGTATCATCCAGGAGATTTAGCAGATCCAAGAGCTTTGAGGTCTGGGAGAAAGGTTAGAAGGATCAGGGCTAGGCATGGAAGCCCAACTGAGTCCTTGCTCTAGGGCAGTGTTGGTGAACCTTTTAGAGATGAATGCCCAAACTGCAACCCAAAACCCACTTATTTATTGCACAGTGCCAGCACTGCAATTAAACCCGAATACTCAGGTTTCATTTAGAGAAAACTCATGTTAACATCTTTTGTCTTAAAAGAAAAAAACCCCATGTGTGCTACAGTTTTGCTACCACTGCTGTAGGGCCTCCAGCCTCCTCACCTGGGGCTCTGTGGGGACAGGGGCTGTGTCGTCTCTGCTTTCTTTTGCTTCTTCATCAGTCTGGGGGCCACCATGCTCCACAAGGGGCATCTTTTCAAGGATAGCAGCCCTGAAAGGATGGAATGTACCTGTCCTTTTGTGTGGACCCTGCACCTTTCATGAGATGCATCTGGCAGGAGGGCTAGGAACAAGGAGAGCCCTGGGCACATGGGGGTCAGAAGTGCCCTGTGACTTCCTAAGATGGCACACTGTTGCCAGTTTTTCAGATAAGCAAGGAGGCTTAGGAGTCAGTTTAGCTTCAATAGCTTCAATGACTGTGGGTGGGAGGCTCTCACTGAAAGAGGAAGAATGCAGGGGAAGTTGAGACCCTCGGACCTAATGGGCATTTGGGGCAGGATAGAGGTTTGGGTCCTACATGGCAGCAGACTGCTGGGCGCACCTCATGTGGTCATACTTCTGGAAGAGCACGTTATACTCCACAGCCCGCTGCTGCAGCTCCACGTCCAGACAGCTCCCGTAGATGGACACCACCTGGCGGATGCGGCTGACCCACAGTGTGACGTGTGAGTGGCAGTGGTAGTTTGTCCTGTTTTTTTTTTTGGTACTGGGGATCGAACTTGGGTCCTTGCGCTTGCGCAGCAGGTGGCGAAACCATTGAGCTAAATCCCCGGCCCCTTTGTCCTGTTTTTTTTTTACTACAGGATGTGGCAGGGAAGGGGGAGGCCACATAGAATAAGGAGACACCTAAAATATGTGGCTCCAAGCCTGGGAGGAGTAGAAGTATGTGCACCTGGAGAGCTTAGAAACTGGGGAGCACAGTGTAGGGAACTCTTTCGATGGGCTGGAACCCTTTCTTACTCGGTGTCCCCCTGGATCCGGGTGCTGAGCTTCATGAGGGCCGTGAGGGCATATCCGCGGGTGGCTGGCAGGGACATATGGGACTGCAGCACCTTTTCCAGTAGTGCCATCACCTCCTCCTCTTCTACCTTTAGGTGTGGATGCAGGTGGTGACCCCGGGTCCTGCTTCCGTCATGAGTCCCTCCTCAGTGCACCTACCTTCTAGGTCTTACCTGAAGGGGTTCAGTTTCCTCACAGTTCTCCAGCAGGAAGTCCCCATACTCCCCTATGCACCAGGTGGCCACTTGCACCAGCGGTTGCTGTGTGGGAGAAACACTGATGGGCAAGTGTCTGTGGTCCTCTCCTCTCTTGTAGACTGAAACATTCCTTAGGTAATGCACCGATCAAGGGGTTGGCAGGCTCTGTCCAGTTACTGAGCTCCTGCTGCTCTCTGGTGGCCAAGCATGAGAACTACATGGCCTAACCATGGGTCCTGGCTCTGAGGAAAGCAGGTGGTTTCTGTCCATCCTACTTAAAATGAAAAAAGAGGCTGTACATCCGGATGTGGTGGTGCATGCCTGCAATAATAGCACTCAGGAAGCTGAGACCGGAGATGTGTGAGTTCGGGGCCAGTATAAGGTACTTAGTGAGACAAAACAAAACAAAACAAAACAAAAACCCCAAGAAGCAGGGGCCTATAGATATTGGCTAACACCTGTTAATTCACTCAGTGTTTGAGCTAGTAATAAAATAAGTACATGCACAACCTTTTATCTATCTCATTTGATTTTTGAGGCAGCTCTGAGAGTTGGGCAGGATAGAAAACTGAGCACATGGGGCCTAAAGGAGATTAAATTAATCATGAGGGGTTCACACAGCCAGTTGGTAGCAGAGCCAGGACAGGAGCCCAGGTATTCTAATTAAAAGGCTGGCTCTTTTTTGTGTGTGTGTGTGTGTGTGGTACTAAGGATTGAATCCAGGGCCTTCACACTGAGCTACATCCCCAGAGGTTTTTGTGACAAGGTCTCACTAAGTCACTCAGTAGCCCAGGGTGGGCTTGAGCTTAGGATCCTGCTCCTCAACCTTCCAGAGTGCTGGGATTACAGGCACGCTCTACCATGCCTGGTGGCCAGCTCTGTCCTGGAGGGTTTCCTGCAATAAGTAGACGCTATGACCCCGAGGGAAAAGGAGTTCAGAATCCAGTGTAGGACATAGGCCCAGGAGGGACCAGGGAGTTGTTGGGCAGCCTTTGACCTTGGCAGGTAGGGATGGTACCTGAGAGATGTCCTCTGCCAGGGCATGGTAGAGGCGGTGCACAGAGTAGGCATGTAGCTCCTGGGCACCTCCAATCAGCTGGGTCAGGTTGGCCACTGCATCATCCCGCACATAGGTGCCTGCCTGGAGTGGGGAGGGGAGCCTGTCAGAGTGGTGAGCTCTGCACACTCCTGCCCGGCTCTAACTAGCCCATCTCACCGTTGTCAGCACATGCAGGATGGTGTCTATATGCCACCGCTTGGTTGGAGCAAACCTAGGGGACATAGCTCATCAGTCCCGGCACTATCCCTTCCCAGACTGTGCCCTCTCTGCCTCCTGGCATGTCACCTCACCTCTCTGCAGCCAGCAGGATGCCTGAGGCACAGTCAGCCCGAAGATCCGGGGGGCAGGACTCGAGAAAGGCCTGCAGCTCCTGTGTCATGGATCGCACATTGGAGCTGTTCACCAGAGCCAGGCTCAGCTCCAGGGCCCGCCTGGGAGGAGAAGGGTTTCTGTAGGTATCCCAGGCCACCCTGCCGCACCCCAGGCACCTGTCCCCTCAGTCTTCTCATTCCTGCTGCTCTAAGCTGCTCTGGGTCTTGGCCACCAGACACTGGGTCCTCTGTTCTCTTGTCCCCTCTGTTTCTGCTTACCGGCTGAGGGAGGCATCGCTTTCCCGCAGACATTCTACCACAGTGGGCCGATGTCGCTGCACAGCACTGTGATCAGACTTTACCAGCTTCAGCAATGAGGTCAGAGCCACGTACCTGGACAGGGTAGGAAAGGTTCTACTGTGCCACGGCCAACAGCCCTGACAACCTGTTGTGTCCTGGGTATAAAGGTGGATTGGAAGGTTCTGGAGGGAGGAGTGCAGAAGGCCAGGGTTTAGTGGCACAGCCTAGCAAGACACCAGGGACTCTTACCTAATGTTCTTATCACTGTTGAGCAGGAAGCGACCAAGAATGTTGACAGCTAGAACCTGTGGGAAACAGAGGGCTGGGACAATCACAGAAGACACAACCTAGTCACTTAGGAGTAGGGACCACATGGCATAAGTGACAGGTGTGGGGGAGAAGCCAGTGAACAGGGCCTGTGTATGCCTGGCTGAGGGGGGCAGCAGGCAGGCCCTAGTGGAAGAGGATATGGGACAGTACCCGTAGGCCAGCTGCAGAGTGGATGTCCATGATGGTGAGTACTGTCTCAAACAGCACTGCACTGCCGGCGTTTCGGCTGGTGTCTGTGTTGGTGGCCACCTAAGTGGATGGGAGGAGATGCATGTACACAGGGCTTGTTTTCCATCCTTGGATGTTGGTCCTTCTGACCTGTTTTTCACTTCTTCTGTTCATTCTACAACCATCCAACAGAGTTCCCCAAGCCCTATTATGTAACCGGGCCAGCCTGGACACTGGGGTAATAGCACTGAAACAGCCTGTGTTCCTCCTGCATGGATTTCACTGGGTAGAGAAGATGGAGGGGTGCTGACATGGCTGCTGCATCGTAAGTGTTCATGTGAGGGATACCCTGGGCTGGTGGATCCCAGCTTCCCTCCATAGGGGGATCTAAGCAGTGACCCCCCCTTCAAGCCCCCACCTGGGCCAGCAAGTCATTCATGGTCTCACTGCTTTTTTCATGGTTCCGGCCCAGGATCCGAAGCAGACGAAGTATCTGGACCTAAGGTCAGGTTAATGGGTTAATGGGAGTTGTGAGCCAGAGGAGAAAACCCCAACATTGAAGATAGCATTGTGAGGGGTCTGGCTAGCCTTTTAGAGCCCCCTACCCTTCTCTCTCATCTCCACAGGTCTTTTGTGTGTGTGTGAGATCAGGGGAGTTTAGAATAAGCTTTTCTTTTTATAAAATGGATTTGTGAACTTCAAGCATCCCCTCTCCCCTAACTGGTCCTGGGATGACCAGGGCAATCCTGAGCTTGCCACCCTCCTGCCCAGGACACTGAGCCAAGGTGTCCTCTAGGTGACCACCAGCCATGGTCTCGTTGCTAAGTCTTCTCTATTCCAGGGACACAACAGGAGGAGGTTACCCCACCTGCAGAAAAGGGTCACTGATTCCAGATATGCTGTGCTCTGTGGAGTACCCCGTTGTCACCAGAGTTCGGAGGATCTGCACCAGCTTGGGTACTACCTGGAGGGAGGGCACAGCTTTGTCTGGGCATTCATCATCCTCTCAACTGTATGCCCCTTTCCTCCACTGCTGCCCCTCTTTCACCAGCCCACCTTTCGAAAGTGCCTGAGGGCTGCAGGGCTTCTTTCACAGAGCTCCATGATCAGGGTGATAGTGCCGAGCAGGATGCCTGGGGTTAGGGTGGGGAAGTGAATGGTGGGCCAGGGCACCGGAGACGTGCATGTGGGTGTGTGTATGTAACCCTTTGTCCTAAGAGCTGGTGCTCCTGTCCTGTTTTTTACTTCTGTCTATAGCCAGGCCTGAAGCAGAGGATGGGGAGCCCAGTGGCCTTACCATGGTGGTGCTCATGAAGCAGTTTGGCACAAAGTGGAAGGAAGATGTCAGAGAGCTCAGGGGCTTTCCGAACCATGTGCACTGCAGTCAGAATAGCCTGCAGAAGTCAGGGGCCTCAGACAGGGGACCAGGCTCCACCAGGATGACCCCCGCCCCCGCGCATGGCAGACCTGGGAGTTTCTGGAGGGGCAGGTACTGCATCTCACCTTTTTGCGCACATAGGGGCCTGGCTGCAGGAGCAGCTTTTCCACCTCTGTGGCCAGGTCCCGGCACATCTCAGCAGAGCCCATGGTGCTCAGAGTGCACAGAGCCAGGCCTTGAACTGGCTGAATCCCCTGGCTCAGGTCACTGCAGGGTTGGGAGGATGGTCAGTCAGGCCTCTGAGAAAACCAGTCCTTCTCACCAGTACAGCAGGCAGCCCCTTGGGATTTGTTTCCCATTTCATTTCCCTGATTTCCAGTGCCCCCAGAACCCTCTCACTTCTTGATGCTGTTGGTAATGAGCAGGTGGGCATCGTGCCTCTCATCCAACAGAAGCATAGCTCCCAGGTAGCCCACCCTCTTGTCTATGAATCGGGGGGAGGCGATCAGTTTCAGGCACTCCATCTGTAGAGAAGGGGGCAGACCACAAAGGGCAGGGGTGAAACCAGAGACACTAAAGCCCAGCTCCACCGCCTTCCATCAGACAAGATGACTGTAACTTGTGGGGATCATATACCACCACCCTCTCTTCAGCCAGAGGAGATGCTTAAGAGATCCAGGATGGTGGACAGTTTCAAGGACCCAGGAGTGGAGGAGGATGGGAGGGGAAAGCCCCTGAATGGGGCTGGTCAGAGAATGGAGGGTTTAGGCCAGCTGACACAGGATGGGGGTTGCAGTGGGTAAAGAGGTTTTTCAGTGCATGGTGTGAGGCCTCAAGAACTAGAAAATGAAAATAATCGGGGCACAACTATGTGAGCGGGGCCCACGACCCTGCCATATTGGCCTTCCTCCTCAAATTCCGGAGGAAGGTATCTTTGGCCATTACCTGTCCAAAGTGGGCGGGGTAGCCCAGCATGTGGACGTAGAGCAGTTTGGTCAGCTGGCGGTGCCTCTGCAAGGGGTCCCCATCACGGAAGGACGCCCGGATATGGGCACACTCCTTTTGGATCACCTCCCGTTCCTGGGCCTGAGTCTTGGCCCCGCGAATCTCCTCCATGAAGTCATGAAGCTTCAGCGAAGGCACCATTCTGGGTGGAGGAGGGCAGAGCCCAGGAGTGGAGAGGGCTTTAACATTTTCTGGCCGGGTGGCCAGCCTCGCCCCGTGCCAAGCTCTTAAGGGCCCAGGTGCCACAGATACCCTATAATTGAGCCGACATTTACATTTGCCCACCCGCGTCTCCAAATCCCACCACCAAAGGGCTCCCAATACGCATGCGTCCCCACCCCACGCCTGTTCCTACCGAGCGTGCGCCACAGCCCCGCCTATTACCCCCTCCTTCCCCCACCTGGTATCCCATCAGTAGCTCAGCCTTCTCTTTACTTCCAGGGCCCAGTGCTGCTGCCTTCACGAGTCCTTCCCTCCATTCCCATCTCTGGGTGCTTCAGTTTTCCCGCCCCAGAACGCCAAGTCTCACCTGTCTTCGGTTTGAACTGTGCTTCTCTACCCCCCCGCGCTTCCTGGTAGAGGGCCCAGTAGGGGTTGGAGCTTGATCGGGTTCTTCCCTCTCCCCGCCTCCATCACGGGACCCGCCCTCTTGAGCCTGCCGCCCTCGGGCCGCCTTAGGGTATGGAGCTGTGGCCCGCGTAGGGGCTCAGGACAGTACAGTAAACCTGCTTCTTTTACATTCGCATGGTTGCCAAAGCCTCAGAGAGCTTGGGTTTGACGACACTGCACCCCAAAGGAGATGACAATCCCCCTTTTTTTGAACTTTTTTATTAATATATTTTTTGTTAAATTTCTTTGTATTTTTTTTTTCCTGCAAGACTTGGTGTTGGCGGCACTGTTGTATAACTTCAATCCCAAATTCCATGAAATAGAAATCAGAAGTAAAGGTTGAAAGGGGAGGAAGGAGGGAGGCAGGCCAGGAGTAAACAGTTTGACTACAAAAAAAGAGGGTGTGTGTGGTGGGCATTCCCGGGAAGGCCATTCCTTGAGGGAGGGGGGTGGCAGGCAGTTAGGCTCTGCCTCATGCAGGGGAGGGAGGAAAGATCCCCTGGGGGCCCTACAGTCCCCTCTTTCTAGGGCTTCCTGCCCCCAGGGGAAAAAGCTAGTACCAGGCTTCAGTCAGCAACTTCCCACAGGGCTCTCCAACCACCTTTCAACCACCTCCTGGGAAGTGTGGGAGATAGGGCTTCCTCTGATCCCATTCCGCAAGATTCTGATGTGATGGGGGAAGGGACAGAACCCTTTGGAGACTACTAGACTTGTCACAACTTCTGCTGCCCCGGGAGCTCCTGTTAGCTTGCCCGGTTCTATCCCCCCAGAAACGCCTCCCCCACTACAAATGCCAGAGTTGGGGAGCAGGGTCCTGGCTCAAATGCCTCCATCCCTCTGGAGTATAGTAGAAGTGTCTTCTTCAGGCCCCCCGTAGGAATTTAATCAAAGGCCACAAGTGAGTCCAGACCAACCAAATAAACTTTTAAGGGCCACAGAAGGGCGGAGGTCAGTGGCAAAGCCTGAGGGGGTGGGCTTGGCTGCACTGGATAGTTTTTATTCCTTGGCACGTTACTCTTGGCATGGCATGCCCTCACAGGGTTGGAAGAGGGGCTGGCTATAGAGGGAGATTCTAGGACGTTGTTCTATTGTTCCCTTCCTTTGGGTTCCTCCAGGAAGTATCAAGTTAGGCAAGAACCTAGCTGGGTGCTGGGAGGTTAGGTAATATTCTCCAGGGTAAGAGGCGGAGGCAGTATCTCCTCCAGCCTTTTCCCTTGGGCCAGGAAACCACAGGGGCTCAGCCAGCAGCTCGTCCAGCATTCAGTCACCCTGTCTCTATTTTCTTCCTCCTCTCCGTTCAGCTTCTAGGAGACTCCTCAGGACACCAAACCCCCACCCTCTCGAAGTTTAGGTTTAAAGAAAAGGTGGGGAGGGCACGGGGCAATGGTCTGACTTAGATTTGTGTGTCTCAGAGATGAGAGCATCTGAGAGAGAAAAGCCCTTCATATGTAAACAATCTAGAGTAGAAGGGGGTGAGGGAGAAAGAGACAGGTCCAGGGTCGATGAGATAATCTGAAAGAAGAGAGGGAAGGCAAAAGCAAGAGACAAAAACAAAGGGGGACAGAAGGGAAAGGAAAGATAGGTGAAAAAACAACCAGGATGGAGAAGAGAAGAAGGCAGGTCAAAGGGGTGAAGAGGCAGGCAACCAAAGCCAGAACTAGGCCAGGAAGTAGCCTCAGGTGAGGAGCTGGGAGAACAGGAACGCCAGGCTGAGGTCGAGGAGGGCCACAGCTCCCACCACCAGCGGGTTGGCAGCTCCCTAGAGAGACAGGGGGAAGCAGCCTCAGTCCCTGAGGACCAAATCCAGTGCTAGGTCCCGCCTCCGTCCCCGGCTTCAGTAGCAAAGCTGAAGGGTCCCAGACACCTCCCTGCAGAGAGCAGCTGGATCTCCAACCTTTGTTTTGTATTGCAAAACAACCCCCTTCTCCCAGGCAGTGCCCCACCTTTGCTCTGGCACTCTCAAGACAGGGCCAGCCCTTTCTCCCTCCTCCTTCCACTCCCCTCCCACCAGCATATCATGTGGCCCAGGCAGAAGGTGCCTGGCCTTAGTAGCAGACATTGGCAGCAGCAGCCAGTACTGCAGTAAGGCAGAGGGATGAAGGGGGTGAGGATGTGGTTGCTAGGAAACAGGAGATGGTCTGGAATCCAATCAGAGCAGAGGGTTTGGGGGAAACTCCACCTCTTCTGGTCTTCTGCCTTTTTTCCTATTTTCCTTCTTCCCAGGAGAGGGAGGGAGAGTGAGGGTAGGGAGGGAACAATTTTTTCCTTTTTTATTTCTGGGCACCAAAGAGAGAAAGTGCGGAGGTGGGGGTGGGGGTGGAGTAGGAAACTGGGAGCTGGAAATGATATGGAAGGAGAACAGGAAAATATGTTCTGGTTCTATCATTAATTCTTAGTCTGTAACTGTGCGGAAGTTACTTTAACTGCTGTGGGCCTCAGTTCCCCCATCTGTCAAATGAGGGAGCTGGACTTGAAGGTCTCTAAGGTTCCTTCCAGCTTTAAAGTTGTCTTTTTTTTTTTTTGAAGTGGGATATGGTCCAAGACCAGTCAGGCAGAGAGGAAGCCCCGTCGAAATCAAGCCCCTCAGGGGATCAGACAGAGGTCTGGAAAGGGTGGGACACCAGGTTTTGAAAGTGGGCGTAGGGGATGTCTCACCGGCTGGGCAGGGCTCTCTGTTGCAGGAGGCTCCTCAGATTCTTCCGTCAGGCACCCAGCATCCAGACCCCTTGGGGATGTGCCCCTCAGGACCGGAGTGGCAACAGGCTCGGGCTCTGAGCCCCCGGAAGCCCTCGGCTGGGGCAAGGGTTCTTCATCTTCCCCGTCCTCCTCTCGAAGACTTCCCGAACTGTCGCTGCAGCCTCCAAGGAGTGAGGAGCCATCTCTGGGCCCTGGCCCCTGCATCCCAGCCTCATCCTCAGCCTCATAGCCAGCTAGTTCCTCCGCCTGCTCACTGGGGCCCCCCCACTCCTCGGGCCAAGCTTTGGGGCTGGAGAAGGGACCCCAGTCCCCTCCAGGCGGCAGTGGGTTCCGGCAGGCAGGGGGTCGCCAGGGTTGGCGGGAGGAGGCAGGACTGCTGGGCAGTTCAGGGGAGCCCTCTGAGGGGGTCAGTCCATTCTCGTACACCCCAGGGCTGTCCTCATCCAAGGGCTCTGTGTCGGAACCTTCTGAGTCCTGCCTGGGTCTGCGGCCTGGGCAGGGACAGCTGAGCATCAGTGGGGCTTGCCTGGCTGAAGGCTGGAGAGGTTGCAGCCCCTAAGACAGTTCCCCAGGCTCCTAGCTTCTCAACACCAGACCTGAAACCCCATTATCCTGCTTCATAATTCCTAGTCCCACTCCCCAGATAACTGGGCTTGGCCCCCATCCTCTGTCGCCTTGGACTCTGTACCGTGTGTGGCTTTTCCCATCCTCAGACTTCCTGTGGTGCTTGCCATCCCCTTTCCAATCACCTGAGCCTCTCTGGCCCTCCAGGGGCTCACCCATTCCCTGGGCTGCCCACACCTCACCTGGAGCCTCCAGCATGGGTTGTAGGTCCTCGGCAATCAGTTTGGCCATCCGTGCTGCCTCCACAGCCTTATCAGCGATGCTGCTGGCTGCCACTGCCTTTAGTAGCGCGTCGGCTGCCCTGTTAGGTCCCAGGAGATAGGGACTTAGTGGACCTCCCCCGACTTCAACTGCTCAGACACTCCAGCTCCTCATCCGTGTCACCACCATATCACACCCTCCTGGACTTATCTGAGCTCACCTCTGGAGCCTCAACCTGCCTCATGTTCTGCCAGCCACTCCCCTTCCTGGCAGGCCAGGGAAGCTCACTTTCATTTCTTCTCCTGGATGGGCTGTTTGCTGCTATCACACCCTCCTGCTCCTCTCACACCCTCTACCCTACCCTTGTGTCCTGTAGTAACACTTCCTTCTTCCAGCGGTGGGGGCCAGGCCCTCTCCAAACTCTGTTATTCCATTGCTGTCCTGTTCCCTGCCCAGTGACAACTGAGTTTTCCCTCAGCACATCCTCTGCCATCCAGCTTGACACTTATAAGCTCTGCTGATTGCCCCCTTTGCCCTATTGTTACCAACCCCTCATACCCGCTGGGATCACATGCTTCCCTGCGGTGTCCAGGGCACTGTACCATGATCTTGCCTCCCTTACAGTTCCACCTCTCCCCTGCCCGCCTTCCTCTTGCCACTGCTAGCCTTCTTTATTATTGAATCCTACCTTTTCCAGGGCAGTTTTCCCGACATGAGAATGTCCCATTTTGCTTTTTCTTTGGCCTCTTCTGTTATCACAGCGTTCTCCCACTCTGTCACTGCCACTGTTCCCCTGCCCTGCCTTGTGCTTTTCTGAGGTTGAGAACTGGAATAAGGGTGGATTTCTCCTTTATACTACAACTGCATCCTCCTCTCTCTGCCAATATTTTCTCAATATTGCAGTTATACTTTCCGGGTAAGCTCTCAGTTTCCCTTCCACACCCCTGTTCCATCTTGTCCTGCTCCCTAGGTACAGGTCACCTCGAAGCATTATCAATCCTTGTTCCATTGTTGTTTCTCAGTTTTCCTGATGTAAGATGCTTCCTCAATTTTTCCTTCCTTTCCCCTCTCTGCCATTAGTTTCAAGTCCAACTCCTATTTATGGGAAGATTTCAAATAACCCTGTTCTTTTCTTTTTTTTTCCATTTAAAAAGGTAAAAGTTTATTCTAACCCTGTTCTTTGCTGTTTTAGGGTGTTCAGACTGCCTATGACTAACCCTGTCCTGAAACTGGGCTGGTGTTGGGGTTTGGGGCAGGGTATGAAATCACAGTTTTGGGTTTTACTGAATTCTCTTGGCAACCATGCCATGACAAGGGCCTGTTTTTTTCTTTTCTTTTTTTTTTGGTACCAGGGATTGAACTCAGGTCCTTGTGCTTGCAAGGCAGGTGGCAGAACCACTGAGCTAAATCCCTGGCCCTGGGCCTGTATTTTTGTGTCTGGAGGGCACGGATGATCAAGTCTAAGCAGTAGGCTTAGTCTATGCTCAGGCATCAAGGCCAAACTCAGGCTACCTGGCAGAGGCACCTGCTGCTGAGGCTATGCTGTTTCCATGGCACCCAGCAGCCAATTAGAATTGCCAGGCCTGTTGCTGGGGAGACCAACCAGCCTCTTCCCACAGCCTGATCCTCTAGTTAGTGAGATCAGTTTTTTCCTGCACATGCTTCCACCTTATCTGGCCCAAAATGTTCCCTATTGCTCTGCCCTCCCCCTTTCCTGGCTTAAAGCCCTGGATCCTAACAGCCAGACACTCGGATACATCTACAGATGTACATCCTCTGGCACAGGCATTACTCTGGATCTGACATGTTCATACTCAGGCATAAACGCAAACACACGCACACACACACACACACACACACACACCCTGTCATCCATTATACAAATTTGCTGAATTATATTTGGACATATCCTGATCTCTAGCTCTCTGGAACAGTCTCAAATGTTAATAAAATCTCTTAACTATGCTCTTATCTCTTTTAAAGAAATTTAATATATAAACAAATGTGTGAGCTTTATAAATCGGGCCTGTGAATCCAATTACAAATGAATTTTTGTAAATTCAATTACAAATGATTTTTTTTTTATATCTGTGGTATCTAATTCAGGAGTCACAAGCCATAAGTGGTTATTAAACACTTGGAATGTGTCTAGTCTGAATGAAAAAGATGTGTTGTAAGTGTAAATTCTACATTAGATTTCAAAGACTTGATCCAAAGAATGTATGATCTCAGTACCTAAATTGATTATGAACTGAAATATTTTGGATATACTGATTTAATACAAATGTATTATTAAAAATCTTTTCACCCATTTCTTTCTTTTCTTTTTTTTTTTTTTGTACCAAGGGTCGAACTCAGGACCTTGCGCTTCCAAAGCAGGTGGTGGAACCACTGGGCTAAATCCCGAGCCCATCACCCATTTCTTTTTATTTTTAATGTGGCTAATAAAAGATCTACAATCTCATATTTGGCTTACATTATATTATTATTGGGAAGCACTGCTTTAGATAGCAAGGTTCCATGGAAATGTAATCTGATTTATCAAAAGAAATTTTCATTTATAGGTAAGTCTCCTCTCATCAAACCATTACCATTTGTGTGAAAGAGTCGGGGGAAGCAAAGCTGGGAGAGACTAGCTTTTTCAGGTGCGTAGACAGGCTGCATAAATTAAATCTCCCCAAGGCCCAAGGGTGAAATGGTTCCAGGCTGGGGGACAGTTAGGAAGGGACCACTCCCAGTTCCGCCCAGGGATGATGCTTCTGGCCTGAGGCTAGAGGCTGGTTGGGCCACAAGAGGAAGACCAGGGACCTGCCAGTTCCAAGAGATTTCTGGGCAGGAATAAAAAAGGCTCATTGCTACTCCCACACACAAGGATGGATTCAATAGACACACATCTCCATACAAAAGACACTGAGACAGTCTTACACCACTTCCCGCAAATACCCAGCCACCCACAGTTACACCCACACCCACCTGTAGCCTTAGATATAAACAGCTCAAGTTCCAGGGCTACAACTGCCTGGCCTTAGGCCTGCTCTTCCCCACCAGGCCCTATGCCTTTGGTCTTGATCCCTTCTTAGGCAACCCTCTCCTTCCCCTGTACTTAGAGCACCCTCTCCTCTTAGCCCACCTGGCAGCAGCGATCTCCTGGCGCTGGCGGGCAGCACTCACGGCTCGACGGGCGCCCTCGACGGCTCTGTCCACCTTCTCCTTGACTTTGCCCCGCCGCAGAGCCAGAGGCAGGAGGCTGCGAACACGGCCCCCGTGCACCAGCCGATTGCGCTTGTACTTGCCCTCTTCACGGGAGCCGTCGGGGCGGGTGGTGCGTCCGTAGCCGTGCCTTCTGTTGCCCAGCCACTCACCCTCGTAGCGCAGGCCGTTGGAGCGCTGGCTCACGCCGAAGCCGCTGCGCCTGTCAGCGCGCCACTCGCCCGCGTACACTTCAGTGGCCGAACCCTCGATGAGGGCGGGAGGAGCTGGGACTGGGGGCCCACTGGCCTCAGAACCCGGGGGTCCGGTGCTGGCCACCTCGCTGCTCACCTCGCTGCGCAGGGATCCCCGCTTGCTGCCCAGGGAGCTGCGGCGCCCGCCTGCCCGGAGCCCACTGAGCAGCAGCGAGCGGCGGAAGAATCCACCTGCCGCTGGGGTGCGCTTGCGGGAGGACGCGCCGTCAGCGTCCCCGGGCCCGGCCAGCACGAAGCCACCACGGGAGCCAGAGGCTGGGCTGCCTCCCTCGTCGCCTGGCAGGGGCAGGGGCGGGGGTGGCGTCGGAGGGTCGCTGTGCCCCGAGTCCAGGGAGGTGCGGCGGGGTGAGCGCAGCAGAGCCGCCTGATGGTAGGGTACACTCTGGCGCACCCCGTAGCCGTGGCGCTTCCCGGCCTGCCACTGGCCCTGGTAGGTGCCTGCGGGGAGAGCAGAGGTGAAAGAGTCAGAACCCAGCGCCCGGCTCCTTGAATCCCAGGCCCCCAAACCCCTGGGAGCCTAAGTGGGAGAGGTAGAGGCAGCCGCATGGGGGCCTGGAAGGGCACTGGGAGTTGTGGCCGGGCCAGGCTGGGTTGCATGGTGTAGAGGAGCAGTGAAGACCAGGTAGCAGGAGACACATGGATTTGGGCACTGTGGGGAGACAGGGGAAGGAGGGGCAGGCAGGCTAGGGTGTGTGACGGATAGAGGGCCTGGAAGGTGTGAGGGACAGGCTGATACGGTGTGTGTGTGAGTGTGTGTGTGTGTGTGTGTGTGTGTGTGTGTGTGTGTAAAGATAGGTTTGTGACAGGCAAACAGGACTATGAGGAACAGGCTGACTGGGGCAGTCAGTGTGAGCGTACGGCAGGCAGAGCCTGCAGGGACCTGCAGGTAAAGAGGGCCAGGCAGATGGTGGTGAGGGAGAAGCAGGCAGGAAACAGTCAAAGGAGGAAGACATGCATGTGCTGGTGAGAGAGGCAGGAAAATGAGGCTGGGGTCATAGGATGGGGAATGGTATGAGGGACAGACCGGTGTATGGAGAAACAGAAGGATGGGCACAAGGGTCGCATGTGGCTGGGGAAGGCATGTGGGGAACAGCAGAGTCTGGAGGGCAAATGGCTGGGGAAGGCACCCGCGGGGCAGGCCGGCGGGGGGCGCACGCGGACTCGAAGGCAGACAGCAGTGGGCCGGGCCCCGCACCTCCGTCGGAGTAGGTCTCGGTGCCGTAGCCGTCCTGAAATCCGTCCTTCCAGAGCCCAGCGTAGCGCAGGCCGGACGCGCTCTCCCACACACCGCTGCGCCCCTTCAGCCCGCCCAGCCACTCGCCGCGGTACGTCCAGCGGCTCTTGCGTTCCACGCCCAGCCCTTCGCGCTTGCCCTGTTGCCAGTGTCCCTGGTAGCTGTGTCCACCGGGCCCGGTGAAGACGCCCAGTGACTCGAAGCCGTGCGCCCAGCAGCCGCTGTACTCGCCCTGGGCGCCGGGCCCCGTGCACACGCCGTAGCCATGTGCCCGCCCCGCCTCCCAGCCCCCCACGTAGCAGCCCCCGTCGTCAAAGTCGAACTTGCCCCCGGGGGACATGCATGTAGTTGGCGCGGCCTCAGCCCCCTG
This sequence comes from Heterocephalus glaber, assembly GCF_000247695.1. Next base: position 9,002,589 of record NW_004624820.1, on the reverse strand, counting down.
GCGGCTCAGCGCATCCTGGGGCTGGAGAGCCGGCTGGGGGCCTGGGGGCCTGGCGAGGCCTGGGGGCGGGGGCAGTTAGACCCGGGCTGGGCGGAGGGGCCCCAGCGCGGGCAGGCAGGGCCGGACCCTCATCCTGAGTGGCTGCGGAGAAAAAAGGGGGCAAATGGAGAACGAAGCCCCTCCTCTTTGCCCACCACTCCCGGGCCAGGTGGCTCAAGAGCATCAGCACCGCCTCCCAGGACCCCCCTCGCCCGCCCCGTCAGCAGCATCCTCCAGCCGCTCCCAAGCTTTGGGGCCACGGGGGCTTCTCCATTCCTCCCAACTTGTAGAGGGAGTCTCCCAGGACTTGGGGGCCCCAACCCAAGCAGAAGTCCCACTTCTTCAACCTAGAACCCCAGATTGCTGAGTGGGGAATGGCAGTTTGGCGGGGGGGGGGGGTTCTGAGAGGGAGCGGGGCAGAGTCGTAGGCCACCGCCTTCCCGGTTGACACTAGGACTCCTCTGTCCCGGTTCTTGGGCTTCCCCAGCAAACCGGGGGTGGGGGTGGGGGGTGTAGCGGGGAGATGGGTCCGAGGTGGGAAGATGGTTTGTAGGGAAAGGATAGGCATGGGGGAAGCTCTGTAGGGGAAAGGCCAGGGTGGGGATAGGCAGACGGGCGGAAAGGAGGGGGCAGGTACTCACCATGTGGGCTGAGGCGCAGGGTGCCTCCCAGGCACAGCGTCCATGGCAGGATACCTCCACTCCCACCCAGGCGAGCCGAGCCCCCTCCTCTTCCGGAGAGACCGCTCCAACCCAGAGAGGGAAGACAAGGCGGGGGAGCTGTGGGAGAGTCCCCTCTCTCCCCAGCTGGGGGTGAATTGGTGCCGGGGGTGGGGGGAGAAGAGAACAGTGTAGGGGAAAAAATCTGCCTTGGGTGGAGATAGGGAAGAGAAGCTGGGAGCTGGATGAGAAGGGGGAGGGGGCTATCAAGAGGGGGTGTTTTTATTATTTTTTTCTTCTTAGGGTTGGGAGAAGAAAAAAGAAATCAAAATTCCGATTCCATCCCAGCACAAATCAATGTTTGCTCCATCCCAGCATCACGGGGGAGGCTGGGCCAGGGAGATTTAAAGGGGCAGAGAGAAAAGAGAAGAGAGGGTGGGGAGAAGAGGAGACGGATGAAGAGGAGTCAGTGGCCACGTTGGGGATGGGGGCGAGGGGAGGGAGGGTGTGCCCAGGAAGAAAAGAATGGGTACCCACTAACCCTGCAGCCGGAGAGGAGACTGGTGGGGAGGAGGATCGAGAGGTATGGAGACCCCCAGGGTAGAAAGAAACCCTGGCTTGCCGGGCGGGCAGTCGGGTGAGGCGAAAGGAGGGGAGAGGAGCTAGAGGGAGGAGACTGAGCTGGAAATGGGGAGGCAGGGGGAGGCCGGAGGCCGGCGGGGGAGGAGAGATGCTCGAGAGGCCGAGAGAGGGTGAGCAGAATACAAAGAAAGAGGTGCAGGGTTGAGAGCTAAGAAAGAGGCAGATACAGCCAGGGAGGGAGGAGGGGAGGGACACCCATTCTGGGGCCGGTGAGGGATGGACAGGGAGGGGAAAAGCAGGGAGAGAAGAAGGGGAAACCCAGAAACAGATATGGAGATTGAGAGAGCGAAATAAGGGTAGTGAAGGGAGGGAGAAAGCACTGCAGGGAAGGGCAGGCATGGGTATAGAAATCCTGGCAGGAAGAGCCCAAATTGAGGCAGGAGATCCGGAAGTGGTGTTTGGGGGTCTCTAGGAAGAGAGGTGAACCTGCCACTTTCCTGCCTGAAAGCTGGCTCCACAAATGCTTTTCCAGACCTCACCATCCTCCACCCTCATCAGCTTGTTTCTCCTAGGCTTGGCCTTCTGAAGCGAAAGGGGTGTGTTGTTTTTGTGTTGGGGTGTGGTGCTCAAACTTGGCCAGGTGATGACGATTTGGGGACTGTAGAATCTTGTCTTTTGCAAACCTAAAAACAAAGACACATAAATATGTTTGGGTAGGCTCTTCTTGTGGCAAGGGCCTTTCTAGCCCACCACTCCTCTGTTTCTGTCCACTCACCTGAGAGTGCAGCACATCTGGACCTTACTGGTTACAGACAGATACGGGCACACAGGGTCTTCCCTCCCTCTTCAGGGATTTTGCATCCAGTTCTATCCCTGCCCCTAAGCACTTGTGAAGGAGGACATTGTGTCATTGTGTCCAGTTACATACAACAGGTAGAGAGAGGCACTCAGTTGATTGTAACCTCTCTCCCCCCATTTTAGAGAAGAGAACTAAGGGCAGAAGACGAAGTCACTCAGCAGAAGCCACAAAGCAGAGGTGGCCGAGCTAGAATTATAACACTACATAAGTTTTCTTTTTTTTTTCCTTTCGGTGCTATAGCTCAAATCCAGGGGCCTGGGCTGGCTAAGCACATGCTCTACCAGTGAGCTACACCCACAGCAGACTCCATACCTTTTGAATCAAGTAATTCCTCCCAGGGTTCCATGTGCTTGGGAACATGCCTTAGACTCAAAGTCTCCATCTTGAGTACAGTACTTGGGTAAAATAAAGAGCACGAGGTTCGAAGTAAACAGGGATTTTCCATACATGGTGTTTCCCTCAAATTTTATATGAGGAGAAACCTGTAAATTTTAAGCTTACAGGGCCGGATCCACATCTTTTGAGTGTTTGGCACAGAACCGGGAAGCAGTGGTTCCACCTGGGACATGACTGTTGCTGGAGAGTTTTCATTCATTTCTCCATTCATCACCATCTACATAGTTTACACTTTACCAGGCATATGGCCAGGAGCTGGAGTTCCAGTGGCAAGTACCTGGTGCCTGTCCTCATGGAGTTTCCTATCTAGTAGGGAAGACAGACAATTATCCAGCTTTCTGACAAGTTCACAGGGTAGAAATAGAGACTGGGGATGGAACTGAATTTAAGTGGCTCCCTAGGGAAAGAGGCATTTAAGATGACTCCCATACATAAGAGTTCTAGGGTAGGCCCAGCTGCATTGCTCAACCCTAGGTATTTAGCCCTTTCTGCTCCACACAGCACCTTGTCCCTGAGATTTCCTTTTTCTTAAAGAAAGGGAAGAAACAAGAAAAAGAAATCTATGGGCCTGGTACACCCATGCCCTATTCTTGAGGGAGGCAGTGTGTCGAGGGTAAGTGAGAGCTGAGGCATGCTGCCTTCTTGGTGGGTGCTTCTGTAATGTATTCTGAGCCGCATATTACGGTGCAGGTTCTGATGAAGAAGTCTTAGGTAAGAGAACCTTGGAATGTGTGAGACACACAATCCCAGTTCTCCGTATCTCCTGGAGAGAGTCAACCTTGCAGCCCTGTTCTGATCTCTCCCTAACAGGTCCTGCAGTAACCCTTTTCAGGGTAGAGGCACTTTTTTTCAGAGCCTCTCTTTGGTTTACCACAATTGAGGAACATTCAGGTGTCATGGAAAAGGGAGCTGGTGCTAACGGGAGCAGCATCACACTAGGAGCCAGGTACTGTGCTTGGCACTCTGTCTGTATTACCTCATCCAATCCTCGAACCAAAACTGTAACTGTGAGCAGTCCAGGCTGGAGGCTAAGAGCTGGGCTTCCAAAGATGGAAAAACCTGAGCATGTTGTCGAATTTTTTTGAGCTGCAGTTTGTATATCTCTAAAACAGGAACATCATAAACTATTTCACAGCTTATTGCAAAGATTGAAATGATCATATATGAATAATATGTATAAATAGTGTGTATAACATAGAGAGGGCAAGTGCTTGGCTTAGTGCCCAGTGCATAGCAAGTGTCCAGTAAATGGTGGCTTAAAAAATAGCCTGGCATCGTACCACTTTTATAGGTGCTGAATCTGAGATTCAGAAGTTAATTCGCTCAGTGTTGCCCAGATAATATATGGCAGTCCTTGGAGCACAATATTTATCAGACATCCAAGTTAGTATGCTTTAATAGATGCATTTGGGGGAGTCCTGTTTTAAAAGTAAGATATACTCATTGAAGAATTAGGAAAATATATTATAATCCAAGAAGAAAAATAAAAATCACTCAGTACTCTGACAGTATAACAAACAATTCAGGGTATTTTTTTTTTTCTTTCATATGGTGTCTATCCTGGTATCATTTTTAGTCTTTGTTTTGGTACCGGGGATCAAACTCAGGACCTTGTGCTTGCAAGGAAAGCGGCGGAACCACTGAGCTAAATCTCTGGCCTCTTCAGTGTATTTTTACATACTCTTTTCTTTACATTTTTATTTAACCCAATTTGTTAAATGTCACACATATGATTTTGTGTCCTACTTACTCACTTAGCTTTACATTGTAAGCATTTTTCCATATCATTAAAACATCCTTGAATTTTTAATGGCTGCATAATATTTGGCTGTTTGGATGCACCATGATTTGTTGAACTATTCTAGCATAGCACTTTTATACTGTTTGCACATTTTTGCCATTAAAATTTAACATTTTTATATAAATCTTCGCACCTCTGATTTTTTTCCCTTAAATTCTTTTATTGGTACATTTTAGGTAAACAGTACATTCACATTTATCATTGGGTGCTTGTACCTGTACATGGTGTATCTTTGTTCTTATTTTTTTCCCCATTTCCTGTGCACCCTTCACCCCCTCCACCCTTCCCTATTTACACAGACTTTGTTTCCATTTTTTTTCTTTTCTCATAATTTTTCCTTTCCCTCCTTTCCTTTCTTCTTCCCCTCCCACCATCTCTACCCCTCTGGACCTTTTCTTCCTATTTCAAATTATCAATTATTCATTTTAATCATTTTA
>NW_004624820.1:8948550-8989859 GCF_000247695.1 Heterocephalus glaber | reverse complement strand
AAAAAAAAAAAAAAAAAAAAAAAAAATCCAACTGTGAGGGGGTTACACCTGGTGTTTTCCTGTCAGGGCCATGGTTACTGGACAGACTTCACTAAACAGGAGGTCCAGGAAGAGGATGCCACAAGGCCCTGGATTCTTTTTGTTTTGCAGATTAGATGGAAGATGGTAGTAATAACTGACATTTATTGAAGGCTTCCTACGTACCAAGCCCTGTTCTAAGTTCCTCACAATAACCCTATGAGGTAGGCACTATTGTTATCCTCATTTAACAGATGAAAACTGTGGCTTAGAGTGGTTTGTGACTATGTCTTAGGTCTGTGGTCTCTCTACTTTAACATTCAATAGTCACCTGCAGAGCTTATCAAAACAGTACTTGGAATTTACACCTAGAGTGTGGTTCAGTGGTTTGGGGTAGAGCCCAAGAATCTGCCTTTTCTTTCCTTTCCTTTTCTTTTTTTTGGAACCGGGGATTGAACTCAGGTTCTTGCGCTTGTGAGGCAGGAGGCAGAACCACTGAGCTAAATCCCTGGCCCGGCCTTTCCTTTTCTTTCCTTTCCTGTCCTTTTCTTCCCTCCCTCCCTCTGCTTCCAGCACTGGGGATGGAACCCAGGGCCTTGTGCATGCCAGGCAAGCACTCTACCACCCAGCCAAGCCTGCACTTTTTTTTTTTTGTACCAGGGATCGAGCTCATGACCTTGTGCTTGCAAGGTAGGTGCAGTGCCACTGAGCTAAATCCCCAACCCCCAAGTCTGTGCTTTTTAAACCACAGCCTCATTTTGGACTTTTCCCTGCACGTTCCCTCACATTCTGCACTTGGCAGGGGAAACTAAGTGAAGCAGGCAGCCAACCTTATTTATTCCTCATCTACTTCTTTCTCCCCACCTGGAAAGACTTGTCCCAGACTCCCAGATCTTTCCTCTCTGGCTCTATGCTTTGATCCAAATGTTTGCGTTCCCCGAAATATGACAAACCCTAATCCCCAATGTGATGGCATTGGAATGGTTGTTGGGAGGTGATTAGTTCATAAGAGTGGTATAGCGCCCTCATAAAAGAGGCCCTAGATGGCTGCCCTGGCTTTGACCATGTGAGGACACAGTGAAAAGTTACCATCTGTGAACCAGAAAATGGGTCTTTACCAAACATTGTCTGCCAGCACCTTAATGTTAGACTTCAAGGGCGGGGATTTAGCTCAGTAGTTCCACCGACTGCCTCGAAAGTGCAAGAACCCGAATTTGATTCCCAGTACCAAAACCAAAACAAAACCAAAAACAAAATCTTGGACTTCAGCCTCCAGAACTGTGAGAAATAAATTTCTGTTATTCATAAGTCACCCAGTCTGTGGTACTTTGCTCTAGCAGCCCTGATGGGCAAGACACTCTGTCACCTTGTCAGGAATGTCTTTTTAAGGATACCATTTCATCCTCTCCTCACCTTCCATTCTGGAAGCCATCCTGGTCCTTCCCAAAAGATGGGAGGAGCCCACAGAGGTAATTTGCTAACCTGGCTTCAAGGCCATGTGGCTGCTGACTTCACTGTGACCTGGAGTTCCTTCACGTGTCTGAACCTGACCTTGTGGCTTTATGCTCCCAACCACATAGTCACTGAGGATCCTACCCATGTCCCTTATATCATTAACCAGACTGCTACCATATTGCACTGGGTTCCTGCTTACTGGAATTTTGACACTTCCTGCTCACTGGAATTTCTTCCTGCTTGGGCAGCCCCCTGTTTATGCCGACACAGGATCTGTCCTGAATATGTTTGGAGTGCTTGTGGAGATTCATCCCTCTAGGATACAGTTTAATGTTATCATCCCACCCTTAGAGATGAGCTTCCCCTCACCTCCAACTCCCACTGGGTCCCCTTGCTGACAGGCTATTAGAAAAAGAGAATAAGATAACTTACATTGCACTACAATTTAGTGGTGATCCCAGTACTTCCTCCTCTGCCAGAGCAGCCTTAGGGCTGGATTGGGGGGTAGTGCGACCCTTTCTACCAGGAAGCACTGTTCAGGAATAATGTGAATGTTGGGACCCTGGCGCCACATCCAGCAGCTCCACTGCGAAAGGCCACTATTTCATCTCTAATAAATTAAGCATTGGATTAAGCACATTAGAAGGCCAAGTGACTCATTTCTATTTCTGGTTTTCAGACATCAGTGACAGTGGTGACCTCAGGCTGTGGACAGGAATAATCTTTTAAGAGTTTTGGCAGCAGTAGGATGTGCCCCAAACCCTCTTCAGGAGACCCATGAACAACTTTGGAAGGACTGATGTTTTCACCTTAGCTAATGACACACCAGGCCTTCTCTGCCTTGCCCCTGGTTCTCTTTGACTCCATGAACTTGCTCTTGAACATCTCCTTTCCCATCACATTCTTTCCAGTTTCTGGATCACTCTCCAAGCAGAAGTAGTGACTCTTCCCTCCGGAATCCTGGAGGACTGGGTTCCTAATGCAGCTCAGGAGTTCTATATTTGTATAATCTGTGCTTATGCTGCCCCACCCCCGTGAAAGGCCCAAGTCTTCAGTACTAAGCCAAGGCTGGCAATGGATGAAAAGCTGAAGGCTGTCACTTGACCTGCTTGGGTAGTTTGTGAAGACCTCTCCCCCAAGACCACTAGATTGCCAGAGCCCCCGTGCTGGAAGCCTGGTTTTCTGGATTGTTTTGGAAATTAAAAGCTCAACCTACTCCAGCCAAATTGCCACACTGGGGGGTGGGAGGTGGGGAGGTGAGAGGTGGAGCGTGAGGGAATCTGAAGAACTATGGTGGCAGCTCAGGAGCGGATCTTTGAATTAAGCTCCAACCCATCTTCTTCAGACTATAGCTGCCTCTCTCTGTAGATATAACTGCAGTGTTAGGCCTGAGGTTATCCATGGTTTCCTCACAGCTGCTGGGTCCTCTAAGGAGGCACAGGAAACTCTTCCCAGCATGTTGGGGCAAGCTTGAGTCAGGCAGTTCCAGCCAGTTTGTGGCTAGTGAGTCTTTGGGAAACCTGTATCACCGTTTTTGAGATTTAGTTTTCTTACCAGATAAAACGGCACAATTCTACTTCTCAAATTGTTAAGAAAATTAAATCACACTGTATAGAAAAGTGCCTGAGAGTGTGTGCCACCAGGCCTGGTCCAATAAGCAGTTCTTGTCCTGGCCTCCCTCTCCACGCTTTCCTCTGGCTTCAGGCATTTAGACTCTATGAAGCTACTACAAATTCTCTGCCAAAATTTCTGGGCCAGGAGCCTAATTTTCCAGTCACTGTCACCTCTCAGAGCCTTTGGCTGGTTACTTCCAATTTCTGAGACTTTTCCTGGGGTCCCCAAGTTGCAGGCTGGATGGAAGTCCATAGACCAAGCTGCGAAAGAGTGAAAGGGCACCTGCTCCCTTCTCTGCAGGTAGGAACTGGTTCATGTTCCTTGCCCAGATTCAGCCATCCAATGTCTCCTGCTTTAATGTTTCACTCTTTCTGGATGCCAGGCCCTACAGGGATTCTACTGTCCATTACCTGCCAGGAAAGCAGACAGGGATTAGTTGGTAATTCAAGTTTTGGCCTCGTACTGATTCCTGCAGGGCGTTTGCTTGCCAGGAAAAAGGAGCCCTGCTTTCAGATGAGGGTAGAGCGTAAAAGGCTGCACACTGATCCCTACACACTTTTCCTGTGCCTGCTCTGATTGTCTTTACTTGTGTACAGGCAGAGGCTGGGCTGCCAATCCTGACCCACACAGAATATACCCAAATAGAGAACCTTGTCTGGTAGGGTGTCTGGTGCACAGAGCTTCATAGACAGGAACATCCATCATGAGAGCTGTTGTGAGAGGTGGGTAAAGTCCCACAGTTAGAGAATAAACCAGGAGGGGCTACCAAGAGAGATTTGTGCCAAAGCAGAAAGCTTTCTAGACCTGATCAACAAAGCATTTGAACTTCAAGTATTTATCAGAGACTTTCCCATGCATTTTTTATTGTATTTTACATGTGGCAGTTACTGAAGGAATGACAGTACAAATCCATAGCTGGAAGAGGGAAGAGCTCTTTGTTCTTCTTTTTCTTTTTCTTTTTTTTTTTTTTGGTGTTGAAGATTGAACCATCCCACTCAGCTACATCCCACAGCCATCCCATTCTGCTACATCCTTTTTTAGTTTGTTAGTTTTCTATTTGTACAGGGTGTTGCTAAGTCGCTAATTTTCCCAGGCTGAGCTTGAACTTGCGAACTTCTTGTTTCAGCCTCCCAGCGGCTAGGATTACAGGTGGGCACCACCATGTCCAGCTGTGTGCAGCGTGGGCTGTAGGACAGGTGGCAAGTGCTGCAAGCACAAGGGATGGCTGGGAGCCCCTTACGTGCTACATACAGCGCAAGTCTGTGTCCCAGTCTGCGTGTCAGGGTCTGGCTTTTGGGTTTTCCCCGTGGCGCCATGCTCCAAGTTGATGCTTAGACTGGCTCCACCCTTCTCTTCTGCATGGATAAGGCACCCAGGTGTGAAATCAGACCCTGACCCCAAGGTGTTTGCCCCTCACAGACTCTCACTAGGCAAGGTCGAGGCCACCCCCAGCTCACTCCTAGGCCCTCACCATCCCCTAGGCTGAGATGTCCGGAAATGGGCGTCCTCTTCTCAGGCATCCTCTCTGCTTCATGGCTCCCCATGGCCTTTGTCCTGAGTCTCTTTCCCTTTCTGTGTCAGGAGACCCCTGGTTTGCCTCCTACCTCTCTGACTCCTCATTTTTTGGCTTCCCTTTCTTCTTTTCCCCTGGAAAATAAAAGGATTTCTGTGTCAGTTTTGGTCTGGGGAGGAAAATGATTCCATGCCATACATTTCAAACAGAGGGGATGCGTGTAGGGTGCTGGTTACTGCAGTGTGGGAGGCTGGGGGAGTGATCGGAGCTGGTGTGCTAACCAGATGTGGTACCTGCAGGAAGCAGCTGCCAGGGGGCTGGAGGAACAGAAGAGGAGAGGCGTACCCCCAGGCTCTGAGGAGGAGCAGGTCTCCTGCTCAGATCTCAAGTGCGGATAGTGTGGGGGCCTCTAGGGCGCAGGCAGCTCCAGGATGCTTTTTAGCTGCAGTGGGAGGAGTTAAGAGGGAGGAGACCAGTGGAGCCCAAACTTCAACCACACCTGTCCTGTCCTGGTGCCCTGACGCCCCATTTCTCTGTGGCAGTGGTGGTCAACCTATGGTACTTGTGCTGCAGCAGGCACACAGAGACCTCTCTCCGCACGTGAGCCAGTTTGCCTCAGCAGGTGAACATCAAATAACAGTTGTTCTATCTAATCTAAAACCTCAGTATTCAGGTTTAATTGCAGTGTTGGCACTTTGTGATAAATAAGTGGGTTTTGTGTTGCAGTTTGGGCACTTGTTCTCTGAAAGGTTCACCATCACCGCTCTATGGCTTGTGAACTAAGAATGTTTTGCACATTTTAAAAATGATACTGTAGGGGCCAAGGATTTAGCTCAGTGGTTCTGCTGCCTGCCCTGCAAGCGCCAGGACCAGAGTTCGATGCCCGGTACCAAAAACAAAACAAAACAAAGAAACGATACTGTGGACTGAGCCCAGGACCTTCTCAGAGTTACATCTCCTGTCCCCCCCGCCCCCATGTAAATTTTCGGGTTTGAGATAGAGTTTTGCAAAGTTGCTCTGACTGGGCTTGAACTTGCATTTGTGATCCTTCTGCCTCAGTGTTTCTCACAGTTTTAGATGGTTGAAAATGAAAAGGAAGAAAGTGCTCTGGATACATCAGAATTATTAAAATTTCGAACTCCAGTGTCTATAAATAAACTTTTATTGTAACACAATCATGCTTGTTTATTAATATACTGTCTGTGGCTGTTTGTTGCCGCAGTGGCAGAGTTGACTAGATGTAACAGACAGTGCAGCCTACAAACCTGGAACTATTTAATAACCAGCTCTTCTCAGAAAAAGCATGCTGACCCCTAGGAAGGACATTAATAGGAGTTGGAAATGGGAAGGATGTCCCTTCTCTCACCCTATTTCTTTCTGTCATGTCCCAGTGCCTATTGTTAGCAGAATTTAGTAGGGAGCTGGCTGGCAAGAGAAGATCTGGGGAAGGCTGTTTGCGGACTTTTAGCCCCAGCAGCCACCCTGCTTAGGCAATAGGTAAATGACAGCACAGTTGTCCAGCATCTTGCCTTGGCCTTTTCCTTTTCTGTCTGTGCACTTCCTCTTCTCTCTCTCTCTCCTTCCTTCCTTCCTTCCTTCCTTCACCTTTAGCAATTCTACTCACATCCATGGCTTCAGTAATCACATCTCTTGTTGGGCATGGTGGTGCGTGCCTGTAATCCCAGCACTCAGGAGTCCTAGGCAGCAGGGTCTCGAGTTTGAAGACAGCCTGGGCTACATAGCAATAACCTGTTTAAAAAAAAAAGCCAGGCGTAGTGGTGCATGCCTGTAATCCTAGCATTTGGGAGGCTGAGGCAAGAGGATTGCTGTGAGTTCAAAGGCAGCCTAGACTGCATAGTGAGACCCTGTCTCAAAAAACCCCCCAAAACTCTGTAGACAATGCACAAACCCATAGCTCCATGCCTGACTTTTCAGTCTTACAATTCTACCTGCTTAGCAACTTCATTTAGAAGCTTCTCTTCATCTCAAATCCATTATGTTAGTAGGTGGAATTCATATTTCCTTTCAAGTTTGTTCTTTCTTCTTTGTAGGGCTCTACAGCCATCTTGATTGTAACCATCATCTTGCCTGCAATCTCCCAAACCTTATAGGACAAGCAAAGTCATTAAGATAATCAGCTGAGCATAATGTGCAGCCGCAACACCCAGAGTGATGTTGGACATGTTAAATTTTTAGAAAGCTGGGTACATTCTGGTCGGCTGCAGCCCACTTTTATTTAACTTTATAAACTTTTCCTCCTGCCTTGGAGTGTGGGGATCGAAACTGTCTTGCTGCCATCATAGCCGTATTTTGGTCCACAAGTTCCCTATAAACTGGGCTTTGAGCAGTCTTGGACCTGTCTACCTCTGTTTTGATTTCACAGCACCTTTCACTTTTGGTGGCTAGTTCGCTTATGCTGGGTTTTCCACAACATCCTCTCATCTGTTTCTGTTGGTGATGCTACCATTCTCCCCATTACATGGGTTAGAATCCAGCCTTGGGTTTATGTTTGAATCCTCTGTGTCTCCTGCCTCCTATGTCAAAGCAGTTAGAAAGAGAAGGTCTTTCTCCACAAGGCTTTTGCAACTTTTTCCCTTTCTCAGCCCCACCTGGAATCACACTGCCATGACTTCTTGCTTAGACTGCAGATATGGCCTTTTAATAGGTGTTTCCACAACCATGTCTCATTGTGACTCATCCCACAGGTAGTTGCCAAATGAATTTTCTGAACCATCATGTTTAAAAGCCCTCTGGCACCTTTTGTCTATGAATTAGCCAGGCATTAAAGCTTTCCATATAGTCTAATGGCTATGTGTTGATTTTTCAATTTTCCCATTTCTTTCTTTTCTGTGTTATTCCTTTCCAGTACTTTCACCAAATTCTGCTACATTCTGTGTACTTTATTCACACTCTCCCCCCGCCTGGAATGTCTTTAGTATTTGTTAGGATTAGGTTCAGTTATCTTTCCTATGTTCCCTTACTGCTCTCTCCTGGGAATGTGCACATTAACCTTTGTCTTAGATCTGCTTCTGGTAACCCAACCTAAATCACTTATGTAACACTGACTTAGATAAGGTCTTCGTGGGCCACATATGGTATCTTTATGATCACCAGGAGCCTCAATATGTATCTCCTCTTAAGGTCAAAGATAGCTGCTGCAGCACGAGTCACTAGATTCACCTTCCATCCAGTAGGAAGGAGACATACAAAGGAGGGGGTCATGCTTCTTTCATTTAAGAAAACTTCCAGGAAGTTGCATACCCTCCTTCTCCATGTCCTTTCATAAAAAATTTGGTCATATGGACAAGTCTAGCTGCAAGGGAGTCTGGGAAATGTAGCTTTTATTTGGGGTAGTCAATTACACAGCTAAAATTATGGAGTATTATTACTGAGGAAGAAGAGGGAACAAAGATTAGAAAACAACTAATAATCTCAGTCACACCCTCTTTTTTTTTTGTACCAGGGATCGAACTCGGGTCCTTGCGCTTGTGCAGCAGGCGGCAAAACCACTGACCTAAATCTCCGGCCTCCTCCTTCTTATCTTTGCCAGTCCAAATTCTTCAAACCCCGGGGCAAATGCCACTTTCTTCTTGGATCTTTCTATGACCTCCTAGTTAAAAGTTATTGATCCACATGTATAAATACCAAATAGTTTCTCTAGTGTAAGAAACTGGAAGTGTAAATAAGGACTAAAAGATATAATAGATAATGTGAAATAGGAAGAAAAGGGGCAAAGGGGAATGGGAAGTGGGAGTGGTAGGGGAAAGGAAAGAAGGGAATGGAATTAATATGAGAAAATGGAAAAATGGAAACAAAGTCTTTGTAAATAGGGAGGGATGGAGGGGTTGAAGGGGGGTCAGAGGAAGGGGGAAAAATAAGAACCAAGAGAGATTATGTAAGGGTGCAAATTCCCAATGATGAATGTCATTATATTGTATACCTAAAATGTACCAATGATTAGAATGAATAATTGATAATGCGAAATAGGAAGAAAAGGTCCAAAGGGGTAGGGGAAGTGGGAGGGGCAGGGGAAAGGAAAGAAGGGAAAGGAAAAATTATGAGAAATGGAAAAAATGGAAACAAAGTCTTTGTAAATAGGGAAGGGCAGAGGGGGTGAAAGGAGGGCTGGGAATGGGGAAAACATAAGAACCAAGATACATAATGTGAAGGTACAAGTGCCCAATGAGAAATGTAAATGTATTGTATACCTAAAATGTACCAATAAAAGAATTTTTAAAAAGTTATTGATCCTGACCAGCACTACCACAGTACTTTGGGTGCCATGTTTCTGTTTGCCTCCCTCTGAGTACTGTAAGCATCTTTAGAGTAGAGGGCACATTTCAAAGAATTTCTGATTTGAAACATGAAATCCCATAAGCCCATACTCTGGAAGGTTAGATTTTGAAATTTGATCAATCTGGTTCAAAGGCAACATCCTTTATCTTTAAAGCAGTCATGTAACATTAGTATGCTCTACTAATATTTACTGGTGTCTCCTCTCTGCCAGGCTTTGTTATAGATGCTAGAACAATGGCAGAAAACAATACCAATAAAAATCCTGCTCTCATGTGGGGCATAAAGCAGACTCTGCAGCCAGAATATCTGGCTTTGACCTGATCTCCTCTGCTTACGAGGGATGTGACTGTAGGCAAGTTGCTCTGCCTTTCTGCTCCTCAGTTTTGTCCTCTAAAATGTGGAGATGCTCAGAGTGCAACTTTGTGGTGATGACTAAATGAGTTTACGCCTGTAAAGTACTTAGAACAGTGTCTGGCACAAAATAGAAGCTAAGTAAGTATTAGTTATTATTATTAGCTTGTGGAGCCTACATTTGAGTAGGGGAGGAAGTAACCAGAGAAATGAGAAAAAATATTAGGTAATAATAAATGCTATAAAGAAAATGAAATATAGGCAGGAGAGGGTGCTACTGAGGGTCTGCCCTGTCCTAGGTGGTTTGGGCAAGTCTCTAGGAGGAAGTGATATTTATTAGCTACAAAGTGCTTGTGGGAAGAACTTTCAGGGAACAGCAAACTCAGAGGTTGTGAAAGTACCTTGAGCTGGGAGGCGGGGGACAGAAAGAAGGGAGAGCACATGAGATGGTCTGTAACCTACTTGGCAGCCAGATCCTGATGGGGTATAATTTAGATTCGGTTTAAAGTACAGTATCAAGTCAGTGGAGGGCAGAGGAGCTTTATGTCTAAACAGACACTTCTGGTTGCAGAGTAGAGGCAGAATGGCTGATGAGAGTTTAGGAGTGGAATGAAGGGGGCTTTAGGAGGCTGCTGCAATCATAGATGGGAGAGGACAGGAGAGATGGAGAGACAATGAGAACTTGATGTGTGTGTTTTGGAGGGAAAATCAGTCTTGCTGATGGATTGTATGCAAAAGGTAAGGGTAAGAGAAAACTCAAGGGCAACTCTCAAATTTTGGGCTGGAACATCTTCCTGCAGTGGATACAAATGGAGGTAAAACAGTTCTATAAGGTTCTTGGTGAATTTAAAGAAGATATAACTAATGACATAATGACTGTAGTGAAACAAATGGTCAGCGAGTGTGGAGAAGGCACTAATAAACAGCTACTGGAGCTAAAGAAAGACATGCAGAACATAAACACCCACCCAACATAGAAAAGAATGTCAGTCCATAAGGAAGTTCCAAACAGAAATTCAGGAGATTAAAAACATGGTTGAAAGTATGGATAGCAGAAGTGACCAGTGTGAAGACAAGCGTCAGAACTAGAGGACAGGGCTGTGGTCAATGATCCGTTCATGAGAGACACCTGAAAAAGGAAACGTGAAAAATGGATCCAACAGCTCCTAGATGACTCAAAGAGAGCTAATACAAGAGTAATTGCAGCTAGTGAAAAATCAGAAGGCAGCACAAAGGGCACAAAAAACCTGTTTACACAAGAAATAGCAAAATACTTTACACACATGGAAAAAGAATTTAACATACAAATAGGCGAAACAGAACACTGAATAGCCATCATCAGAAATAAAAACCTCCACCACAGCATAATAATTAAAATACCAGAAATACAACACAAGTACAGAATCTTAAAGGCTTCTGGAGAAAAGCAATGAATCACCTCTGTGGGAAAACCTATCAGACTTACAACAGATTTCTCAACACAAATCTTAAAGGTGAGGAGAATATGATATGAAGTGTTTCAAGCTCTTAAAGAGAACAATTTCCAACTCAGATTGTTATATCCTGCAAAACTGTCTCTCAAAATTGGTGGAAAAATAAGATACTTCCATGATAAAGAAACCTAAAGAAATTCATGACCACCAAATCAATATTCCAAAAAATTCTCAAGGATATCCTATTTAAAAAATTTTTTTAATTTATTTTTTTGGTACTGGGGATCGAACTCTGGTCCTTGTGCTTGCGCAGCAGGTGGCGAAACCACTGAGTTAAATCCCCGGCCCTCAAGAATATCCTAAAAGGAGACAATGAAGCTAACAATGCCTAAAGGACCAAAAAAATGAATGGATCAGGTAGTGCCAGCAATTAAGTAGAATGGAAAGAAAACCTTTTTTGATGGTGCTTTGACAACTACTACTCTGAATACTGCTAGATATGTCTGTGTTCAATGCCAGGCAGTTATCCTGCCCTCTTTCTCTTATCCTTGAATCATAGCCATCTGATTATCACATCTGATTTAGAACATTTTTCCCTAATAAAAAAGATTTTCTTAGAAACTTGGGTTATAGTTCAGTGGTAGTGCACTTGCTTAGTATACCTGAAACTTGGGGTTTGATCCTTAGCCCTACAAAAAATATTTGTTTTCTGGGCTGGGGATTTAGCTCAGTGGTTCCAGCACCTGCCTCGCAGCACAAGGACCTGAGTTCGATCCCCGATACCAAAAAAAAAAAAAAAAAATTATTTTCTTATATTGTGCACAAAGGGACGTGTACAAAGACACACACACACACACACACACACACACATATATATATATATATATATATTTTTTTTTCCAGTTCTGGGGATCAAATCCAAGGCCTTGAAACTACACCCCAGGCCCTGTAGTTTTCTTTTTAATTTTTTTCACTACTGAGGTTTGAGTCTGAGGGCACTCTACTGCTGAGTTACATTTCCAATCCTTTTTAATTGTTTATTCTGAGATTCTGAGAAGGGTCTTGTTGAGTTGTTTATGTAGAGCTCAAACTTGCAGTCATTCTGTCTCAGCTTCCCTCAGTATGGGATTACAGGCATGTACCACTATGCCCGACTCCATATAGTATTTTTTAGTGCATGTGCTGCTGAAGTGAGCACAAAAATCTTTAATTTTGCAGTACTGGGGATCGAACTCAGGTCCTTGTCCTTGTGAGGCAGGCATGGTGCCAGGGAGCTAAATCCCTGGCCCTTCCCTATAATATTTTTTATAGCATAAAAGAACAATCTAAATGCCTATAAGTAGAGAAATAAATAAACTAAGTCAGGGTTCTCAAACTTTTTGGTCTCCAGGCTCCTTATGTTCTTAAAAATTATTAAAGACTCCAAAGAGCTTTGGTTTATGTGGGATATATATGTCAACATTTACTACAATAGAAATTAAAACTGAAAAATTAAAAAATTATTCATTTGAAACAATAAATTTATATACTGAAATAAATAAGAATTTAAATGAAAAATAGCGACATTTTCTAAAACAAAATACTCAGAAGAATACTATTGTTATATATTTTTATAAATCTCTTCGATGTGTGGCTTAATAAAGACTGCCGGATAACTGCTTCTGCATTTAATCGGTTATAATTGCTGTTTCGATGAAAGAGCAGTATATGAAGATTAGCCGATCTTATGCAGACAAGCAGTTGGAAAAGAGGAGTGTTAGCTTTTTCAGATAATCATGAATATTCTTTGAGATAACACCAAAACTTAACAAATTGTAGTTTTTAATTTGTTTGCTGGTACTGGGGATTGTCCTAGGAGTCTTTGCATTGAGCGATGTCCCCAGGCTTTTTCTGTGTTTTACGACAGGGTCTCGCTAAGTGGCTGAGTTGCCCAGGCTGGGCTTTCAGGCTTTGATCATCCTACCTCAGCCTCCCAGAGTGCTGGGATTACATGTACGCACAGTCCCATCTGGCAAATTGTTTTTTATTTTTTAGGTTAGTTGCAGTGTACAATCTGAAACCATATGAATGAAATTTTTGTCATCTACAAATTCTACTGGTTGACCTTGCATTTTGAGTGGATATTTCACTTACACATGCTTTTGCAACATCAAGGATTAGTTATCTGGAAAATTCTGGTTCATTGAGATCTGCAGATTTTCTCAATGTTGACACATTCTATTGTGCAATGTCAAAAAATTAACCTTTATTAATTTCAGCATTGGGCTCATTGGAAAAGTCTTTTAGTGTAAGAAAGTTGTCAAGTTCAGGATGATAGATACAAATATTTCACAAATCAAACTTTTACTGGAAACTTAAAATTGTATCCTTGGCAGCCGATATTGCAACTATTTTCTTTACAGTGATATTCTCTTTGTTTCTGAGAAATTGTCTGCCAAATACACACATCCAAATAATCAGTTTGCCTGTCAGTCATACTTTCCTGTAAAACTTGTGTTCCATGAATCAACTGGATAGTTAGGCTCATATCTCAACCAATTGCACAAGTGCCTTTTTGGGAGATAACCATCACTCTTCACCATGCAGTAGAAAGGTTTAATGTCCCTTTTCTGTTTCTTCCCAGAGGAGGTTAAGAAGATAAGTGCACAAAGATCAAGATTTAAGAAGATAACCTATAACCTTCCTCCTCTAACTGCAGGCCTAGAAAATACACGGACTGCTGGGCCAGTCTGATGCCACTGCCTTGATTTCTCCCAAGCGCCAGCAGTTTTATCCTCTGCTGCTTTTGTGTCGCTGGTCATGGACTTATTGAAGCCACTGCTCCATGAAAAACCATGTGACAAAAATTTCACCACCACTAGTGTTTGTTGCTACATATTCACGTGGAAGATCTTTAAGGATTAGTTGGTGCCAATGCTGAACAAATACAAGAAAACAAGTCCCTGTGTGCAAGGGCAAGGTACAATTCTTCGATAAGAGAGCAATACTGTCTGCACATCTGCACCTCCAGCTTTGTCACGAGGGACCGTACGGTTGGAAAGCTCGCTGCCCTTGATTTTTCTCACACTTTTCACCCAGCGGTCACTCAGCGATGTCAGTATACAAGGCTCTATTCTCCCTCTGCTGTTGGGTGAGCTTCTGTAGCTAATGCAATATGATAACTTACTCTGTACAATGCTTCAGTAACTTTTTCTTTTTTTTTTGAGACAAGGTCTCACTATTCAGCCCAGGCTGGCCTTGAACTTGCTGGGATCCTCCAGTCTCAGCCTCCCGAGTGCAACTTTTTCATTTCTAGTTTGAAAAGCTAACGATTTTTAGTTTTCAAAGAGCACATCACATCTACACTTAAAATAATCAGTCAATTTTTCTCTAAACTCTGAATGATAAATCTCGAAATGATGTACCTAGTGCTATAGCACTATTTAGTATGTTCTGCTGCATAAGGCAAATAATACACACTATTAATATCTTGAGATGAGAGAAACATAGGTTCCATCACATTTCTGTCTTTTTTCTCCTGGTACTGGGGATCGAACTCAGGACCTTGCATTTGTGAGGCAGGTGCGGTGCCACTGAGCGAAATCCCCAGCCCCACATTTCTGTCTTTTTATTCAGTTCCATCATCCTTTTGTATTTTTACTTAGTTTTCACAGTTTCTTTGGAGTATTTCTCCCCTTCTGCTAGTCAGGGAACTCTCTTGTATGCTATTTTCTTCTCTCAGTACGTTTAGAAGTAGATGATGAGCACAGAGTTGAAAGACTAAATCTTCTAATCTCTTTCTTAAACCTGTGATAAATCCTTGAACATAAGAATGGATTGGCCAGGCGTGGTGGTGAGGCCTGTCATTCAAGCACTTGAGAGGCTGAGGCAGGAGGATTGCCACCAGTTTGAGGCCAGCATGGACTACATAGTGAGTTCAAGACCAGCTTGAGCTACATAGCAAGACCTTATCTCAAAAAAAAAAAAAAAAAGAATGGCTATAATGTAATGAAGCAAAGTTATGTATTAGAATAAATATTAATTTTAAGATAACTCTAGACAAAATTACACAATTTATAAGGATTTTAAGAAAATATTTTAAAATGTTGCTGCAAAATAAGATAACTTATACTTAGTTCTGTGTCTCCAGATAGAAATCTCAGAACTTCAAAGTGGCAATTTATTTGGATGATAGCACAAGGAGAGTGTAGCTATGCATTACTGGTGTCTTTAAAATCTATACATAGGGCCAGGGATTTAGCTCAGTGATTCCACCACCTGCCTCTCGCAAGTGTAATGTACCAAAAAAATACATATGTATATGTACACATACAGTTTTTAAGTAATTAATTATTTTGTATTGGGAATTGAACTCAGGGCTTTTGCTCTGAGCTACATGTTCAGCTCCTATTTATTTATTTATTTAATTTATTTATTTTTGGTACTAGGCATCGAACTCAGGACCTTGTACTTGTGAGGCTGTTGAGCTAAATCCCCGGCCCTATTTATTTATTCATTGAGATAGTCTCACTATGCTGTTCAGGCTGGCCTTCAACTCACTATACAGTTCAGGCTGGCCTTGTACTCAGGGAGATCCTCCTGTATCAGCCTCCCAAGTTCTGGGATTACATGTGTGTACCACTACACCCAGCTTCCAGATCCTTTTTTAAAACCTTTTTTTTGATATCAGGGATCAAACTCCAGTCCTTGTGCTTTCGAGGCAGGCGCTGGAACCACTGAGCTAAATCCCCGACCCTTAAAAACTTTTGAGACAGCCTCACTAAATCCCTAATTTGCCCAGGCAGGCTGGGCTTGAACTGATCTTGCTGCTTCAGCTTCTCTGGGTGCTGGGACTCTAGGTATGTACTTCACCTGCTGAAGTAGGTGCTCAGGAGATATTTGGACTCTGTGGGTGAAATGTGGGCACCAGGAGCTCTGCTGCCATCAATCCTGGGTAGTTACAGAGGCCTGACCTGGGGAGGAGGAGCTGCTTCAGTGGCTTTGGGACTGGGACCTGAGGTCTTTCTAGTGCTGGTAGAAATGTCATTTTGGCCTTGGGTCCAGATCTGCTTGTCCAGTCAGCTTAGCCTGTAGCCCCCTGTCCTGCCCACCCAGCCTCTGGAGGGTGGGGCCTGGAGTCGCTTATCTCACCCTCCTCCCACCCTTCTGAATTTCAGGACAGTAAATTCCACCAATATTTGAGTTTTTCAGTTAGAATCAGGAGTGCCTAAAACCCAGCCTGCATTCTGCTTACATCCCCATACTTGCAGACCACATGGCAGGGCCAGGTAAGGCTGAGCTGGTATCACCAGGGCAGGGGTGGGGCAGCCCCTCCTGAGGCCACATGGCCATGTTGAGATCCAGCCAGCTGGAACTTCCTACTCCACTCCTTTCTACTTTTTGTGCTGATGTTTCTTTCTCCCTGGCTCTATGTCTGGAGCTCAGTCTATTTCTTGATTCTCCTAACAAAGTTCTTGGGGTGCCAGATGTGGTGGTACACACCTATAATCACAGTATTTTGGGAGGCTGAGGCAGGAGGATGGCAAGTTCAAGCTCAACCCAGGCAACTTAGTGAGACCTTGTCTAAAAAAAAAAAAAAAACAAGTCAGAAGGGCTGGGGATGTAGCTCAGTACAAAGGCCCTTGGTTCAATTCTCACTAAAAAAGAAAGAAAAAAAAGCTTTTGAGGTTATCAGAGCCCTCAGGACCACCAAGTCAGCCCTTCCTCTTACCAAGCGTGATAGGGGTCAGGGAGGGGAATAAACTCGTCCACGATCACATAGCTGCTGTTGCCTCCCCTTAGTTCCTGTCTTTTCTGTCTCTTGTTCTCTCCCCTACTCTTTATTTTCTTTCCTTTGCCAGGTCCCTTCTCTTCTCTTGTCCAGCCCAGTGCTGAAGGTCATCCACCTCCCAGGTGTGGCTGGGCTGGGGGTGAGTCCGTTTGGCTTCCTTTCTCATCTGTGGGCATCTGAATTGACCAGCGGTTAGCAGGTATCAGAGTGGGCTGTGCCAGGCTCAGGGGCTGTTTAAGCTCAAGATCTGCTCCAGGCAGCCCAGCTGACTGCTTCAGAAGAAAGTGTTTGTGCCTGTGTGTGTGTGTGTGTGTGTGTGTGTAAACTGCTCTCTCCACCTGGGACGGGTCTACAGGATGGGGAAGGGAGGAGACAGATGAGCCCCTACCTCCTCTCTGCAGGTGCTTTACCCACACAGGCCAGAGCTGCTTTCATCTGCAATGGTCAGCCTTCCTGCAAACTGCCTTGAGGGAAGTTCAGACAAACAGGGCTTGCTGACAACTGCTAGAGGCCAGAAAGGTGACAGCCATAGACATGTAGAGCGGGGATTGATTCTCAGAGGTGCTGTAACTCCAGATTTCCAGCAGGGGGCGGCATGTCCCGACAAAACGCGAGTCCTCTTTCTTTTACTGCCCTCCATGCCAAGGAGACTGGATGCCTTCCCCTCACCCTGGGTAGGGGGTTAATCTGTGCTCGCAGCTGGGGGAGAGGAGTCCCCCAGGGGGCATTAAGAGTGTTTAGAATTTACTGTACTGTTTAGGGAAAGGTAGACTAGTCAGGAGCTGAAACCCCCTCCCTTATTCCTCAAAATGTGAGAATGTAAGGCTGTAAACATGACCTTGCCAAAAGGAGGAAGAGAAGAGAAAGAGGGAGGGGGATGGAGAGGGGGAGAGGGAGGGAGGGGAGTGAAAGCAGCTGGGGTAAAAAAGGGAGGAGGTTTAGCACCTGCAAACTGTGTTTTTGGAAATATTTTATCAGAAGAGATATACATTGGAAGCCAAAGCTGTCCTTCCCAAAGCAGAGTATTTGGTTGCTTTTATTATTAACTGAATACAGATTGATATTTAATCTAAAATTTCTCTACAATTCCTCAGCAGCACCCATTCACTTATAATTACAGATTCCAACTCCTAACTCAAGGGAATTGGGTTATGCAAGGGTTGCTAAGGAATGAGGGCAGATGCAGGAGGTAAGGCAGGGGTTGCTTAGTAACCAGGAGTCCCCGGGTGATGGAGTGGCCAGAGCAGGTCTGGAACTGCTGAGGGTCTGTGGACAGAGCCCACCTCTCTTTATATCCCTGGCAATGCCCTGCATGAAAAGCACAACCCTGAGTCCCTGAGAGCCCTGGCTAACTCGTGGCTCCAACCACTCCCTCCTCATCTCCTTAGATAAGAAGCTAGTCAGATTTCCAGATTAGTGCAGTGGGTAACAAGCTAATGGGAACCACACACTGGGGGATGTAGTGTTCTCTGGACTGATGCAGAGCCAGGATATTTGGGGGTTAGGTAAAGAGGGTCCATTAGATGAGCATCTCTAGCATTTTCCCAATTCACAGTGAATATCTTCATACTTTAGCCTCCCATGCCAGATCATCACTGTGCTGCGTGTGCCTACAGGGACACAGTTCTTCCCTTGTGAGGGTCTTCTGAGGGCTTGGGTCTCCACACAGCACCCGGTATGCAGGCTGGGATGCTGGGACCGGCCTGGCTCCATGTGCTCACCCTTCACTTCAGCATGAGCCTGGCCCAGCCATATAGAGTCACAGCCTGCTCTCTCAGTCCGGATTTCCTGTCTGTGCTCTGTGGGCACACAGGCGGCCCTACTGTGTCCTGAACCTCCTAGCATTTACACTCTATTCCTCCTTTTGGCGTCGCCTAGGCGGGAGCATCCGTCCTGCCACCTTCCCTGCCAGAACTCTCCTTAGGCTTCCGTGTCCTGTTCCCTGCAGTTTCCCTGCCCTGACTTTCCCAGCCAGCTCTGCACAGCCTTCGTCCGGATGCGCGCCCCACCGAGCATTCTGAGCACTTCTGCGTTTCAGACCCTGGACAGCGCTCTGGGGCCTGGTTATCACTCCCAGGAAACTCCTTGCAGATCGAGTGTTCATAAACTGAAAGCTTGCTGCATAAAACAAAACCAGAACATCTCTGAGATGCAAGTATTTCAGACAGGGGCAGGTTTGCTTCTGAGAAGGGACTTGGGTGATTTAGTTTTTGAATTAGTTTTGACTTGCTTGAATTATAACGTTTCCAGGAGCAGGTAATGTTTACTTTTTAAACTTTTTTTTATTGTGAAACACAATGCATACATTAAAAGTATGTACACATATGGGTGTGTGCATACATCTTAATGGGCTCTGTGTAGTTATCCAGCTTGCTCATAAAATACACATTGCCAGAATCCCAGGAGCCCTTCGGTTTGGCTCTCCGTAACTGCAACCTTCCTTTTACCCTGGAGACACCTACTCTCCCAACTTATGTGATAATCACAGTCTTGGATTTTTTATGTAGTTTTATCACCTGTTTGCATTTCTAAATGACAGAGTTGTGTTGCCAGAGTTGTGTTTAGGAATCTTGTGAGCCCCATAATGTATATTTTTGTGTCTGACTTTTTTTACTCATATATGTATGTATATATACAAAAAATTTTTTGAGACAGAATCTTGCATATAGTTCAGGCTGGCCTTGAACTTGCTGTGCAGTCCAGAATTAGCTCACACTTGTGCTCCTCCTGCCTCAGTGTATACCAGTAATTCCAGATTCTGGGAGGCAGAGGCAGAAGGATTGTAAGCTTGGGTCCAGCCAATTTAGCAGACCCTGTCTTAAAAATTAAAAAAAAGGCTCAATGTAGCTTAGGGTGAAGGCACTGGATTCAATCCCCAGTACCAAACGCATGCATACCCACTCACACACACACACACACACACACACGCGTGTGTGCACAAGCACACATGTACAAAAGAACGCATGCATGTGCCACCTCACTGGGCTCACTGATATCTTTTAAAAACTCATTTATGTCACTTGATGTAGTTTCAGTTCGTTAACTCTCATTGCTGTGTAGTATTTCATGTCATAAATGCAACAACACAATTTGTCTCTTCTGCTGTTAATGAACATGTCGACTTGTTTCCAGTTAGGGGCTCTGGCATAGAAAGTTGCTCTGAACACTTGTGTACTATCTTTCTGTGCACATATGCCCTCTTTCTGCAGGCTGTGCTCTCCCTCTGAAGAGTCAGAGGCCTGTATTTTCAACTTCCCTGCACAGTGTCAAACTATTTTCCAAAATGATTGTCCTTACTCCCTGTTCAGCAGTGGATGAGAGTCTCTTTTGATTTTACTTTTTCAACTAAAAGGAGTTATTTAAAATTACTGATATAATTATTTGGAGTGTAGCATCCTCTCTTGATTTGAGAGCTTCCTGACTGGTGGTCACCAAGGTGTCCCAGGATCTACTGCCCAGCGCCTGATATTTTGTAAGAGCTCAGTGCTTTCTTATGGAATGAATTGGAGAATAATCTCTGTTGCCTGAAGGCTGGTTCTCACTTTCTTAAGTGTCTGTCATATGCTAGGGGATTTTCATGGAATGGTTTTCTGACCTTTAGACTCAAGTGTCTGAAATGCAGCCTACCTAGCACACTCCCTGCTGCTGGCCTTGTCCATCTGGAGGGGTATGGGCAGGTTACCTTCATGCTCCCTGTTGCCATGAATGAAATGGACTCTTTCTTCCAGGGCTGGTTCAACAGTAAGCATGAAAGACTGGTCATCATGCTCTCAGCAGTCATGTGGGCCCGAGGGTGCCTATTTCGATACCACACTTAGCTCTCTGTGAGGATGTGCAGGAGTCAAACAGCCCCAAAGGGCCTGCTGGCTGATCGGGTCGCTGTGGTCACAGGATCCAATGAAGGGTGAGTGCCCTGATTGACCTTTGGATTTGACCTCTTACAGGGACCCTGGCTTCTGTGGGAAGACTCAGGATTGCATAGCAGTTTCCCCTTTTGTTGATTTCCAGGGATGGGTAGAGGAAGAATGGTGGGAAGGGGTAAGACTGACTTGTGACCTCCACCTCCACTTGCAGCATTGGCTTTGCTGTCTTCCGGTGCCTGGCCCAGGACGGGCCCATGTGGTCATCAGCAGCTGGGAGCAGCAGAATGTCGACTGTGTCGTGGCCATGCTGAAGGGGGAGGGGCTGAGTGTGATGGGCACTGTGTGCCATGTGGGGAAGGCCGAGGACCGGGAGCAGCTGGTGGCCAAAGTGAAGGGTTGAGGGTGGAAGGACAGAGAGGACAGGGTATAGAACCTCCTTTTCTCTGCTCAGCCCTGGGTAGGGTGGGTTGGAGTGGGGGCCTGAGGCTTTCTGGAGAGTGGCTTGTTTCTGACAGCAGCCAGGGTTGAGTAGGGATCTAAAGGGGGTGGGCGAAACCCCCAGGAGGTTCCTGGAGAAGACCTTAGGCCTGAGCATGTAAGAGCCAGCCTGTGGGCCCCTCCAAGACACTTTCCTTCACAAGCATGGTTTCCACAGGGGTCTCATGACTATTCCTGGCTGAGGCATCTCATCACCAAGCTTTGCCTCAATGTCCTGAGCTGCTGGGGGTATCTGGGAGGATGAAGCCTTTTCAGGCTGCCCCAAACTCTCCCATGCCCATCTTACAGGCCCTGAAGTATGATGGAGGTGTGGACTTCCTGATTGCACCGCTGGGGTCAGCCCTCTGGTGGGGAGCACTCTGGGGACCGTTGAGCAGGCGTGGGACAAGGTGAGAGTTCGACACCAGCTCTGCGCTGGGCTCCAGCAGCGCCTGTCCCCAGACAAGACTTTCTTTTCCCCTCCTGAGGTTACTGTAAAAGCAGGTCCTGGATGGCCGGCCTGATCACTTATTCTCCAGCCCTTGTGTGGCTCTCTGGTTTGTTTTTTAAAATCTGGCTCTGATACTCTTTCTGCTTTCTTTTCTCTTCCCATCTCTTTTGCACGTAGTCATCCAGTGTGTTGGGTCCTTGCTTTGTGCTAGGCACTGTTCCAGGCCCTGGGATACAGCTGTGAACATATAGGAAGAGTGTCTCCATAAAAGCCAAGAGTTTATATTTTTTACATCCTTCCATGGGGAACATATATTGGTGATCATTTTCCTTCTTGATGAGCAGTTCTGCTGCTGAGACTCTAGCTTTCCTAGACTAGGGCCTCTTCACTGTCCTCCAATGAACCTGCTGCCAGAACTGGATCCAGTCCCTAGTATTCCTTGGGCTCGGACATTCCAGCCCATTATTAGTGCATCTCATGAGTGTGCAGCTTTTCCACAAGGGTCCAAGAAAGACCCTGTAAAATGTCTTATGGTCTGTCTTTGGTTTTGACTTTGCTACTCTCCTACCTCTGGTTCCATTCATTCCCATATTTTGTCCGCAATTCCCCCTGACTCATCAGTTGGACAAAGATTGAGTCCATTCTTTCTGCCTGTATTACCCCACCTCAACTTTTTCCTGAAGCAGAAAGCATTTCCTACATGCTGGCCTTTGTGTGTTTTGCCCTCCCCAGCCCCTCTGCTGCAGTTTGCTGACATCATCCTCCGGGTGGCTCCCCCTTTCTCTCTGCCCTTGGCTGGGTGCCCTTGGCTCCATCCTCAGAGACAACCTGAAATCTGAGCTCCCTGCAGCCACTGTTGAGCAGCCTCCCAGGCTCTTTAGCTTCGTTCCTAATGTTTCTGAAAGATCATTTGTGATTATGTAGCAGGAATTTCATTGTGGACAGTCTGCTAACCCTCCTGAGTAATTTTCCTTCTTAGTGTCTCAGTTCATGACTCCTTTTCTCAGAACTGTTAGAAACCTTCCTTCCTGGAGCTAGGGGCACATGCTGACAATCCACCTGACTTTCTCTAATGCTCCTCTATTCTCCAATGACTTAGTAGTCAACAAGCAATTTTGCACCACTGGGCAGAAATCATTGATGGAGTAATTGTCCCCCAGTCACATCTGTTACCATCTTGGAGGTGAAACCGTCACAAAATGAGTTTAGAATTTACCAGATGCCATGCTTTTAACTGAATGCAATTTTTAGTAGATGTCCTGTGAGGGGAATTCCTTATCACTCATCCTCGAGCCAGTTCTGGGGACCTTGCCTCGGCAGACCCACTCTCTTCAGCTGGTAGGGAAACCTCTAACTTACACCATGGCCACACCTCCTTACCCCTCTCCTCACCTAGGCATTCTCCAGTGTGCAGCTTCCTCCAGGTTCCTGGAGCTCTAGACAGGACCTCATGGCACATACAGCTATGTGCCCTTCTTTTCTAATGAGACAGTTTTGTTCAGCACGGTGTGTGGTGGAATCTCACCCTTTCTTCTGCTCAGATTTGGCTCCCGTCTTATCTCACTTCCCAGCTTGATGCACACACACAGCTTTAGGTAGATGTTCTGTGGTTGGCAGGGTTCTGTTTTGACCAGGAAGCTCACAGTCTAACTAACCCTCAGCTCCTTCTTCTCAGAGTCCTCATGTTGGTAACCCCTTTAGACATGTGAGACACTTTTTCTAGTCAGGAGAGTCATGCCCAACAATGATAATCTGTCATCAGATGGGCTGGAGTAGCACTTAGTTGAGGCATTTACCAGGCCCACATTTGGAGGATGAGTGGGGAGCCAGGTATGGTGGCACATGCTTGAAATCCCAGCACTCCAAGAGAGGAGGTAGGAGGATTTTGAGTTTGAGGTCAGCCTGGACACATAGTGAGACCTGGTCACAAACCAAGCAAGCAAGCAGACAAGCAAGAAAGCAAGCAAGCAACTAACCAAGCAACCAACCAGGCAACCAACCAACGATAATAGAGGATGAGTGCATATGGGATGAAGAGGTGGGAAAAATAGTGGACAGGTCTGGTCAGTTACAGGTGGGCAACCTCAGTCCCAGGGATGTAGGACAATGCTGACCTCACTCAAGACAGCACCCCACAGGAGGGACAGTAGTGCCACTCTATTTCTATCTGAGTTAACCCCAGCCCCTGGGCTCAGTCTCTGCATTTTGTGTTCTCCTCTGTTTCCAAACCCACAAAACAGAGTTCCTGGAGTGCAGGACCCATACGCCCAGATCCAGGCTAGTCACAGGGCCATCTTTGTAGGCATCTTAATCCCATGACAATTTGCTGTTGTGTCTCTGTGTCTGCATTGGCTGCAGGAAACTCAGGTCCAAGTGTACAATAAACTGGTGTGTGTGAAGGCACCCACAGCTTGCAAAGACAGTGAGTGATTTATAAAACAATGCCCAGTTTTACCATACACTGTGAATCGTAAGCACTAGCCTTGCTCTTGCTTTTTCTTATTTTTCTACCCTTACTTTTTTCTATTTTCTGTTTCTTCACACACAATACCTATTTGTTTTTCCTTATCCTGTTGCTTTTTGAGCATGGTGTAAATTCTATTGGGACAAAGCAAGGGCACAAATAAATGGACCATAGAGCAACAAAGGTAACTATTCCAGAGGTCTCTCTGGATCCCAGCACCTGCTTCTCCTTCACCTGCTCTGCCTTCAGTCTTTTTCCACTGGCTTCTATTTATAGCTTCTTTCTGCATAACAAGAACATAGTTCAGTTTCTTTCAAAGCCCTGAATCTTTTCTTTCTCTGTCCATTTGAAACAATACACTTATCTGGGGATGTGCTCACAGGCCTATCTCTTAGCCTGCCTGTCTGTGAAATACTTCTTGACTCAGTGTCTTAGTTACTTTTCTCATTGCTAAGACAAAATACCTGACACCCACAAGTTAAAGGAGGAAAGGTTTATTTCTGCTCACAGTCTGTAGAGGTGTCAGTCCATAGCCGGCTGCCTCCAAGGCAAGGTAGTATGGCAGAGGGGCATGGCAGAGGAGAAACAGTTCATGGCAGAGGAGGCAGTAGGTGGCAAGTGGCAAGCAGCAGCATCGAGCCTCCCTTTTCCTTTTATCCCATCCAGGCTTCAAGCCTTTTGGGTGGTACCACCCTCACCCAGGGTGGGCCTTCCCATTATCCACACTCAGGACTATTCTAAACCAATCAGTAGGCTAGTTTAGTTATCACACCCTTAATCCATATTCAGGCATCTTGATCCACATTCACACACCCTAACTCCAGTCACTTCCCAAAAGCCTGACCTATAAATGCATGAGGCTTTGAGGGGACATCTACATATAAGCCACAACACCCAGTTAGAAGGGGAACTGCTCTCTCACAGCTGCATACATTTGGGTCTGTTGTACAAATTACAAGAACCGTAGTATCATGTGAACAGGCCCATAGCTGACATACTTTTCCTCTTTCCTCATTCTTCTGCTCTGATTTCAGATCCTGGACATGAATGTGAAGGCCCTGGCCCTGCTGCTGAGCCAGCTCCTGCCCCACATGGAGAACAGGGGGTATGGTTGCAGAGTGGGAGTAGGGGCTGATGGGAAGACTGAGGCACAGGAATTGAGTCTGGAGAACAGAAGTTAAGCCAAAAAGAGAGAGAGCCCTCTGAGATCTCTACCTTCCCCGTCTCCCTCTGTTCTGCCTCACCCTTTGTGTGGCTGCTATTCTAATTCTACTAACTGCAGAATAAGGGTGATGTCTTATGGGTCAAATACGTGCTCCTTGGGCTTGACATTGTTAAGTTTGGGAAGAGGCTGTGCTTTAGCTTTTTAACCTTGTGGGCTGGTCATTCTTACTTAGTCTGGTCTTCTCACAGACAGATAATCCCTCTGCCCTAACTTAAAATCTGTGCCAAGATTTTCCCTCCTTTTCCCCACAGGGAGATGCCCATTCCAGAAACCTCCTCACTTCCTGAGTCTTGGTTTCCGGCAACCCTGTCTTTTTGAAGATCCTAGAGATATGGGTGCTCTTTTTTTTTTTTTTTTTTGTACCGGGGATTGAACTAGCGTCTTTGGGCTTGCGTAGCAGGCGGCGAAACCACTGGGCTAAATCCCCAGCCCATGAGTGCTCTTCTTACAGTGACACCTTGTAAGAACTGGCTGGGCCTTGTCTTGGTTAGAATGAAAAGATCCTGTCCCTTGTTTCTTGCCTCTCCTGGTGCATGTGCTTCTTCGAGGCTGCTTGTTGACAGAAATTCACCCCCAGCTGTGAGTGCATCTCCTCTAAGCCACCTACCCTCTCCTTCAGCACCTGGCTTTCTGCTCATCTCTTCCCCAAAGAGGCAGAAAAGTACATATGTACAAGGGATGAATATAAGCATCTGTTTATGAGAAATAGGGCTGGAATCTGAGCTGTGCCACTCATCAGCTGTTATTCAATCTCTCTTATCCTGTTTCCTCATGTGAAATAGAAATAAAAATAGGATACTTACTGCTGTCTAAGGATTGCATTGTTAGATTTCATTGCTAGACTGCATCACAGTATCTGGATCAGTAGTAAGTCATTAACTTTATCTCTCTTCTCATCTCTGTCTCTTCACAGGGCTGGTGCTGTCACCCTGGTATCTTCTGTTGCAGCTTATATGCCACTTGCGGTAAGTGCTTGCTTCTTGGCTCCTGGTTGGTGGATGGTGAGGGACAACTTTGTTATATTCTCCAGAGCCCCATAAGGGTAGTGCTCAGGACAGATCCCTGCCTTATTCCTGCTGTCCTGGCCTGTGCTTATGCCCATATGGCTGCTGGGTCCCTCAGATCTGTTCTCAGACAAGATATAGAGAGCTTGTGTGAGCTCTGGCCTTGTTCAGCTGTGATCCTCTATAGGTGAGAAACCCAAATGATACTTTCTTCCATTCTCCTAAATCCAAATCACTCTCAATTCTCTTCCTAGGAACTGGGTGCCTACAACATCAGCAAGACAGCCCTGCTGGGCCTCACCAGGACCCTGGCATTGGAGCTGGCCCCCAAGGATGTACGGGTGAACTGCCTGGTTCCAGGATTAATCAAGACTGTCTCCAGCAAAACAGTGAGGACTGGGGTGTCCCTCACCCCCAGCCTAGCTCAGTGGAAACTCTCCTCAGTGACTAAGGGATAAGGGGTGATTGAAGCTTCAGGTTACCATCCTTCGTGCCCCGGTCCTCACTGCCTGCTGCAGTCAGCTGTGGGCCAGGCCACCCACCTTGAGATGGGCAAACCTGCCATGGGTGCTCTGCCAGGTGGCAGCCTTGGGGCCCTGACCATCTCTTTGTTTTAGCAGCCCTGAGTCTCTCATCTTTTCCATTTGTCCAGTTACACAAGAACAAGGCTTTCTGGAACCTCCTCAAGGAGAACCATCAGCTGAAGAGGCAAGTGGTGTTCAGAGCTTTGGTGGTGCAGGTGGGAGGGGCGGCTGAGTGTACCTCATGAGCAGACCCCTGTCTGTCTCCTGGCCACTTTTTGTGCTGAAATCTGGGGTCCAAGTAACCCTGCAGAGTCCATTCTGTCCCCTCATGGAGCCCAGTATTGCTTGTGGCCTGTGAGCCCCAGGGCAGCAGAACCAGTATGCCAATGACTGATGCTGTGTCTTCCTTTCATCCAGGATGGGGCAGCCTGAGGACTATGCAAGACTTATGTCCTTTCCATGCTCCCCAGATGCCAGCTACATCACTGGTGAGAGCATCATGGTGGCTGGCTTCTCACCTCGGCTCTGAGGTGACTGGAGGATGGCTAAGCAGCTGTGGATCTGGGCTGCAGAGCCTGAGGTGGGTGATAGAGGACCTTGTTAGGGCCTGAGGATAAGGACTGCAGCTACTCCAGCCTACTAGTTTGTAGGCTTGATCCTACTTGGCTCAAGGAAGAAAACCCTTCAGTGTTCTTCTCAGAACTCTTCTGAAGGATCATTGTAGATTTGGCTGATCCAGCCAATGTGTGAGATTCTTGGTGTGGGGCTGTGGAGCCGAAGGATGTGCTCCTGAGGAACCTTCAGGAAAAGAAGTAGAGACTCAGGTCCCTGAAGGATCCCAGCTCCTTCTCTCTGTAATTTGTCCTTTAATCATGTCTTTCTTAAAATAAACTCAAATTCATGCCCACCTCTGGATACTCTTGGTAAAGCTGGAGGGTCCCCTGTCTCCTGTGGCAGACCCAGCATGGTAGGGAGTGGTTGTTGCTTCCCATCAGACTTTGCACCCTGTTCTCTGAGCTGGGTCTTGCAGAGGCTGAGCAGAGCTGTGGGGAGTGGCAGGAGGTAGAGGGATTCCGGATTCTTTCTAAGGGAGGCTAGTGGATGTTAATGTTTCCTGCACCACAGAAGCATTTGAGAAACTGAATAAAAAAACATAGCCAAACCAAATCTTGTGTATAATTCCAGGCTGAGAATATTTATTTATTTATTATTTATTTATTGGTACCTGAGATCGAACTCCGGATCTCATGCTTGCAAGGCAGACGGTGGCACCACTGAGTTAAATCCCCAGCCCTCAGAACATCTACTTAGATAGAAGAGAGTAGTCAGTGGTGAAATTCCTTTTGGGGGTAGGGCAAGAGGTGGCCCCTGGCTCCATCTGATTGTCCTGAGTCATATTTGAGGGCACCATCCTCCATGAGTACACACCCAAGGCCACCACAGTTGAGGAGAAACTGGCCTTCAAATTATCTATGGCCCTGAAGACACTTCTCTTGCTATCCATAAGCCCTGTTCTGAACTAGTCTAGAAGCAGGAACCAAGAAAAAGCTTCTAGCCTGGCCATTGGCCTTTGTCTCTCTGAAGGCCCTCGCCAGCACATCCTCTGCGGGATGGGTTCTGGTGGTAAGAATAATTCAACTAGTAAAGCATGTGTTGCTCTCTACTATGGGCCACACACTGAGCCAGGCACCATGGAGGCCACAAATATAGTTAAGTCCCAACCTCTCTCAAGTCCCTTCAGTGTAGTGGGTAACAAACAGCAGGGAAGGCACTCATCAATTAATGAAGTAGAATGGGTGCAACCATGCATAAAGTATTGAAAACACCCACTCTGTATCGGGTACTGTTCTAGGAAGTTGGAGTACAATAGTGAACAAAACAAGAATCTCTGACCTAGAGGTAAAGGCTACAATAAATAATCAATATACTTAAAAAATAAATCTTATAGTACGTTAGCAGGTATAGAAGGAAAAATACATAGAGCAAGCCAGGGGCTAGGGAAGGGGGCAGGAGTCAAGGAAGGTCTCATGGAGAAGATGAGGAACAAGATTGGGGGGAAACACTGTACCAGCAAGGCATAATGGGAAAGCAGAAGACTACGAACTCCAGTGAGGCTGGGGAGATCTCATCTGAGCTAATCAATTAAACTGGGCTGCTGGAGTTCTTTGGGTGGGAAGGCTAGGATGCAGCAAGTGGGACTCACGTTGATGGTGAAGGGATCTGCACAGCCCTGAGCTCCAGCACGCACAGGCAGAAACAGGAGTGAGCAGGACTAGTGTCTGGGTGTCCTCATTCAGGTCTTTGCTTCACCTTTCTGTTGTGTGGTGCCCGAGACCTGATCTCAATACTGCAAGTGGAGGCTCCCTCACCCCTGGGCTTCCGGTTGGAACAGGAGCCTTGGGAGAGTCACATGTTTTTCTGGCCTCTTCCTTGAAGGACCACGGTGGCAGGGGCTGTGTCTACTCTAAGGACCTAGCTCCTGTGAGGCAACGCCCTCTCCTTCCCTAACCACCAATTATGGACTCTTCTCCAGCCCCTTCAGTCTAGGAATCGCTGTTGCTGCTTCCTGGATGTTTTATTACCCCGCTTCCTATTACCTTTAATCCTGCCCACATTTTAATTTCTTCATTTCATTCCCTTCAATTATTCCTTTGGCTGTGGTCTGACAGGGAAGCCACAACAGGGACAAAGTGAGGTAAACCTGACAGGCTTAACTATGGATATGCTTCAACCACCGCAGGCCTGGCTGCCCTGGCCTCTCCCTTGGGATCCTCTGGGGATCCCCATGATTCACAGCCAAAGGGTTAAGGGCTGGATAGCAGGGACTTCCAACTTCCATGGACCCTGCTTCCTTCAGGGCTTTACAGGTAGAGAAGAGGTAACTTCAAGCAGATCTCTGCAGTTGTCCTGACCTGCCTGAGGCCCAGGGCTTTGTGTTAGTCTCTCTTCCCCTAGCCTTCTATGGCCAGACTCTCACTTCTTTCCAGGAACACCATGGAAATGCAGAGGAACAAGGTCTTTTATAGGTAAGCATATTACGCTCATTGAAGAGCAGAGACAAGTTTTTATATTTCCCCAGTGTCTCTGCTCCTAAATCTAACTCTGGATGGTGAGGGGAGTTTGGTTTCCTGGTTGTGCAGTGCCTGACCTGTCTGATGCTCCTTCCTTGCTCACTGTCTGAGTTCTTCCCTCTGCTCACTCTTGGAATCAGGCCACTCTCAGCTCTTGTGCTGAGCCCCTCTAAAACTGGCTCCTTCTCCATTTGGATGTCTGTGTTATCTCCAGGCTGGGATGGCCTGAGAAGATGGGCAATGTCTTGTGGCTGCCTCAGGTCACCCACCTCTTCCCTGTGCTGCTCAAAGAATGTGCTCTTATAGAAGCTCATGACTTAGCCTGGGCTGCCCAGAAAGCAGAGCTGGGGTCAAGGCTTCTGCAGCTTCCACTGGAAGAGCCAGAGTTCAAATGCATTTTCCTCCCGAGGCCCTGTTTTTCCAGAGGGGGTCATCATTTCATTTTTTTGTTTTAAAATTTTATTATAAACTAACATTTTATAGTTATATATATATTTATGGGTTACAGTGTGATTTTTATGATTTATGAATACAATGTAAGATAATTAAATTAGGCCAATTAACATATCCATCATCTCAGATACTTATTTTTTTGTGGTGAGAATATTTGAAATTTACTCTTAGAAATTTTGAACTCTGTAATACATTATTACTATCTATATTCACCACAGTGTGCAACAGATCTCAAAGAAAGCCAAATTTGCTTTTCCTGTCTCAAGACTTTGCACCTTTTAACCATCAGATTCCCTCCTCTATTCTCAGGATGGCTCAGCTTTGAGGGGTGGGAGTCTGATTATTGTACCCTTTACTGGGAGTAGTTTGTTGTATATTTGTACATTTCAAGTTAATCCTCTTATCTCTGGCCCTCTAAGAAAGATCTGGAAAAAGGTATCAGAGCAATGGAGAATTCTAGGGTACTGAGGGATGGCCACAGACAAGGATTGTGATAAATTGGGGTGATGGCATTTCAGTCTGAGGGTCTCTGCCTTGTGACCTCCTCCCCAGCCCCCAGGTTACCTAAGCTTGCTTAGATGTTGTGTTCCTCCCCACCTCCCTGTTCCGCCACCAGAACAAAAAGTGGTACGAGCTGCAGCCCCTAACCCAGTTTTTCCTTGTTTCTCTTCTGGACCGCTATGGTGATGGATGCCCCACTCTTCCCATGGACTCACAGGAAGGAGCCTGGGGGTAGTGTCAGGGTAGAGCCTAGTGCTTGGAGCCAGATTGGGGTGGCCTAAGACAGAGGAGCTTGGCAAGAGTCATATGTGAGGTTTTTATGGGAGCTGCATTCTGTGGGATTAAGGTAAAGATGAAAATGGGTGAGTGTCCAAGGATGTTTGTTCACAGATGGCTTTTCCAGTAAACACCCTGGGTCAGACTTTACCAAGAAGATGAACTGTCCTGCTATGGTTTGAGTGGTGTTCCCCCCAAATCCATTTGTTGGAAAGGGAAATTGATATATAAATGATCTCTGGAGTTGAGGCCTTTGGGAAAGAATTAGGAGTAGATGAGGCCACGAGGGTAGAAAGTTTTGATGGTGTTAGTGGCTTTATAAGAAAAGATACCAATGCAAGAACAATCATCCCATCTTGCCATGTGATGCCCTATGCCAGGTTGTGATGCAGAAAATTTCTTACCAGACAGGATGCTGGTTCCATGCTTTCAGACATTCCAGCCTATAGAACCATGATCTAAATAATCCCCCCTCCCTCTTTACAGTACTGGAGATTGAACCCAGGGCTTTTGCACTGAGCTACATCTTCAGGCCTTTACAGTTTATCTCTATTTTTATTTTTGGTACCGGGGATTGAACTCAGGACCTTGTGCTTACAAGGCAGGTAGTGGCACCACTGAGCTAAATCCCCAGGCCTACAGTTTATTTATTTTTAAATTTTGAGACAGTGTATCACTAAATTGCTCAGACTGGGTTTGAATATGTGATCCTCCTGCCTCAGCCTTCCAGAGTGCTGGGATTACAGTGGTGGACTGCCATGACTGGCATCCATTCTTTATAAATTCCTTAGTCTTTGGCATTCTGTTACAGCAACAGAAAACAGACTAAGATATATTCCTTCTAAAATAGATTGTCCTCTTGGCCAGTTACAAAGTGGAGTAAACATCAGTTGACAGAATGAGTGAAAGACTGGGAGTAGGGTGGAAACGTAGAAGAGGAGCGATTGTGAAGCAAAGATTGGAATGAAGGCCATAAGGCTAAGCGTGCTCTGTGTCTGCCCACTCCTGCCCTCCCACATGGAGGGCTGGAACACTGGCTAGAGGCAGGTGGGGAAATTGAAGCTGTGCAGGGCTAGAATGTTTTTTGTGCTGTAGGCAGCTGGACACAAGTTTAGAGTTTCTGTTCCTTCAACCCTTGAAGATTACATGCTGCCCTCTATGCAGGAAGTGTTTCTATGAGTCCCATTGTGTAAAATGTTCACCATTCTTAATCGTGTTATCAGAAATCTTTGATGCTTTCTAACTGCTGCCTTCTCAAGAGAGGTTTGTCTACACACGGTGTGGAAGAGGAAAGGCTGGGATTTGAACCGAAGTCTGTCTCTCAATGACTTTCTGTGACAAAGTGAGTCAGACTTCTATTAGTCCAGTTCTCTGCTGCAGTTCTGTCTGGTTTCTGTTCAAAGGAGAGCCTGAGGTAAGGATATTTGGAGAGAGGTCCAGATAGTAGAAGTGAGGGGTTAAGTGGGGAGAGTGAGCCAGGGAAAGCCACCCTGGGGGTGCATCTTGGAAGAGTATTCACATACTACAAGGATCTGTTCTCACCTTCCGTCCTTTGAGGGCTGTTCAGGGCGTTTCACCCTTCCCCCGAGTCAAAGAGGAAGACGCTGTCCATGGTAGCATGACTCAAGGCCCCAGGAAACAGCCTGCCCCAGAGATAGGGTCTGAGCTGGCACTAAATATGTCTGCTGCAAGGTCTCTAGGAAGAAGCAGTCCACTGTCTCAAATATATTTTAAGGGCCAAAACACTCAACTCATTGTTCCTGTGAAGCTCTAGGGGGAAACAGAATCTCTTCTCTGCACAAAATAACAATTAGTCCACTTCCCCTAAGGGATAGTGTTCAGAAAATTTCCCGGATGCTTTCAAGCTGCCTGATTTCAAATCTACCATTAATGTGGGGGCTGGGGATTTAGCTTAGTGGTTCTGGCGCCTGCCTTGCAAGCTCAAGGTCCCGAGTTCGATCCCCAGTACCAAAAAACCCCCAAAAGATCTACCATTAATGGTTTGAGCAGTCCCTGTGGCTGTCCCTTCGGGCTACCAGAAGAAACCTGAGGATTAAAAGCACTCGAAGGCAGGAAAGGAAGATCAGAGAGAAAGCCCTTAATTAACTAATCACACATAAAAAAAGAACTGAGGGTCTTTCAACAATGGAATGTTTTATTTGCTACAAAATTGAATTATTTAAACTTATAGCATAAAATTTATATACTTAAGCACGGTGGTATGGGCCTGTAATCCCTGCTACTTGGGAGGGTGAGGCAGGACGGTTGCCGAATTCAAGATCAACCTGGGCAATTTAACAAGACCTTGTCTCAAAGTAAAAATTAAAAAATGGAGCCGGGGATTTAGCTCAGTGGTTCCGGCGCCTGCCATGAAAGTGCAAGGTCCCAAGTTCAATCCCCGGTACCAAAAAAAAAGATACTTTCTAAGCCCATTTGGGGCTGGGGATTTAGCTCAGTGGTGCCGCCACCTGCCCCGCAAGCGCAAGGACTCCAGTTCGATCCCCAGTACCAAAAAAAAAAAAAAAAAATGGGAGGGAGCTAGGGATATAGCTTAGGGGTAGAGTGATTTCCTAGCATGCACAAAGCCTGGGTTTGATCCCAGCACTGCAAAACAAAACAAAATTCCCTTTAATTTTGCCTAAGTATCAGAACAGTTTTAAAAGATGAGAACCCAGGAAGAGGAGAAATTCAAGGTCTCTTTGTCCCATTTTTGTGACTTAGCTTCTGGAGCCAATTGACAAAGATGTTGATTGTAATGATGAGGCCTCAGTGACTTGAGGCCAGAAGTGGGACTGAGATGAGGGGCCATGTGTTTAATGATTGGATACTGAAGCAGTAACCCCAACCAGCTTACAGAAAGCACATTTGGCCTACACCTGGAGAGCTTCTTTTAATAGGCAGTAGGAAGCAGTATGGGATGCTAATCAAAAGAAATTTTCACTCCTCCTTTCTTAGTATGGTAGCTCTGCTATAACAAGATACCATATAATGGAGAATTTGCAGAGAGCACAGTTTTTTTTTTTTTTTTTTTTTTTGTGGTACCGGGGATCAGACTTGGGACCTTGCACTTGCAAGGCAGGCGATGGAACCACTGAGCTAAATCCCAGGCCCTGAGAGAACAATTTTATTTCTTATGGTTTTTAGAGACTGGAAAATCCAAGATCAAGACACCAGTGTTTTGTGTTTGCCAAGACTTCTTCCTGCTCCCCAGTGGTGCCTCACTGCTGTGTCCCAAGCTGGTGGAAGAGCAGAAGAGGATGAACACACTCCCTCAAACCCCTTTATGAGAAGGGCCCTAATCCCATTCATGAGGGTTTTGCTCTCATGACTTAATCACTTCCCCAAAGCCCCATCTCTTAACACTATTGCATTAACAATTAAGTTTCAACATAGGAATTTTAGGGGACTCATTCAGACCATAGTACCCGGAATCTCCAACTACAAAACAGACCCCACCAGCCTACACCAGATAGAGCCATTTCCAGAATCCTCTTGCTCTTTCTTCTCTTCCCCGTTCTACTGAAGTTGGTCAACTAATTCTGTGCCAAGTCTTTTTGGGGAAGCTCAGTTCTCCTCTTGCCTTGCTTCACCTGTGGGAGATTAAGTACTGATCCAGGTGTGGGTAGGTGGAGCCCCCTGAGGACTCATAAGATCTAAGCCCACGTGCCTGTCATAGAAGCTGTATTTTTCCTGCCAAATTTGCTGGTTTCTTTCCAGTGCACCTGGTTCCTAATCTTTTCCAGAAGAGTTTGAAACTTGCCCATCACTTGCCTTGGGAGCAGCTGTATCCCAGAATCAAGGAACAGACAGAACTTGAAAGATCATGCAAAAAATCTAGTTTACCCAACTTTTCTTTCCCTGCTGTGTTATAGATGTGGAAACTGAGACCCAAAGAGGGACAAGAGGCTGGACAATGTGGCGGGCTGGTGGGAGAAGTGGTCCAGAAATCTGGCTCCTTGATCTACAGTGTGAGCTTGTACATGAGAAAGCCCCTTGCCAGTCTCCTCAGCTGACTTTACCTCCTACTTTGATGATTCCTTAAGAAGTTCTTTTTCCTCAGGCAGAAATTTTTCGATTTGAATAGGCACAGTCCTTGTAGACAGGCTTGCAGAGATGGCATTAATTTCTGCTAGCCCTTTAATAAGCCCAAGTGACTTCACTGTTGCACTGATGGGTGGTCAGAAAGCTTGGCCAATCCCTACCAGCTTAATAGTGAGCTCACACTCCAGGTTCTGCCCTTTTGGGTTTTAAGATATATTTTACTGAATGCTTTTGGTATCTCACAAAAATTTATTGAAGAAATCTTCACTTGGTATTGAATCATTAATTGAAAAATTAATTCAATGTACCACTCAGGCAATTTATTAAGAATAACAAATTGAATTAATGTCTATACTGTTTAGCTTGAAAGGCATTGCAAAAGAAATGTAGTCCCTGGCAACCAGGCCTCGATGTTGTTAGGAGATAGCCTGGCCTTATAGCCAGGTGAGAGTATTCTGTTGAACATAAACAATTTTAGGAAATACCAACATCAAACAAGGCCACTTGGTTAACTTGGTGGATAAAGACAAAAACAAGATCATTCTATGTATTAGTCAGTTTTCTGTTTTTGGGACAAAAATACCTGATGAATACAACTTAAAAGACAAAGAGTTTATTTTGGCTTATGGTTTCAGAGGCTTTGGTCCATGCTCAGTTGGCTCCAAGGCAGAAACATCATGGTGGAAAGGTAGTGGAGGAAAGCTGCTCAACTTAGCATCTGGGAAACAGAGTAACGGGGAATAACATCAGGGGGGAAGGGGCCATGGGTCATATAGTTCCCAAGGTCAAGTTCTGCCTGATCCACCCAGACACAAGCAGAAAGGTGCTTCATTAATCTCCTAAATGTCTCCCAAGCCAACCAAGTTGACAATCAAGATTAATGATCACACTTTATAATCATGGCTGAATACAGACTTCTTTTGTTCCAACAAAAATGGCCACACACCGATGCCCTATCCTACATAACAAAAGTGAATGCTGTTGCTTA
This sequence comes from Heterocephalus glaber, assembly GCF_000247695.1. The sequence goes on along the minus strand of NW_004624820.1, from coordinate 8,954,071 downwards.
ACTGATAACACTGTTGACTTTTCTCCTTTCTTCTCCCCTTAAAGATGACATTTTATTTATTTTTTATTTTTTTATTTTTTGGTACCAGGGATCAAACTCGGGACCTTGCTCTTGTGAGGCAGGTGCTGGAACAACTGAGCTAAATCCCCAGCTCATAGATGACATTTTAAAGAACTGTATAGTGAAGATTAAAATCCAGAATTTCCTTGCTTTCCTTGCAATCTAGAATATATTGCCATCTAGAATACAGCCTTGTTTCTTGGCTCCTCCTCACATCTCCTACCTGACACAGTCCAAATCCTATAGGTTCTTTCTAACATTCCCTTCCTCAAACTCCCTGCCATTCCCAAGGGTGTGTTCTCCCTCAATTCTATAAATCAATAAACTCGATTTTATTTGACTGAAGCTGAGTTCTGGTGGTCTTTGGTTGGAGAATATAGATTATACTTATGTTTATTAAAGAAACCACTTTCATTGAATATGGTAGTGATTTTAAATACTTGGAAAGGGTGAAAGGTGAAAAGTAAGTCTCCCTTCCTTGAACCCTAAAATCCAGTTCCCCTCTGCAGAGGCAAGTACTGCTACCAAAGCCAGTCTATGCCTATATAAGCAGAGATGCATACTCATTCATTAGCTGCTCATCTCATCATGCTCAGCGTCCTTTATCCTTCTGTCCATCTGTCCACTCCATCTTTATTGTGCTTTGGACTCCATGGTCATTCAACACTCTTTCTCAGTCAGAAAATTATAAAGGAGACTCTGAATAGGGTGTGAACAATTTTTCAATAAGCAAAGGTAGGGGAAGAAAGGACTTGGTTGCTAGTGGTGATTTTAAGCTGCTGCCAAAATTTTGTCTACAGAGAGTTGCTTTTGATTCTGCCTTCTTTTGTAAATAAGAATATCATGTTGATGAAGAAATTGCAGCTTTTACAGCAGTGAGGGATATCTTTGTTGGTGCTGCTGTAACAAAATACTTGAGATGGGGTCATCCGTAAAGAACAGAAATTTATTTTTCTCACAGCTCTCAGTTGTGGAGGTGAGTAGAATCAAGGCGCCTGTGAGTTAGGCCCAGTCACTCTGCTCCCAAGATGACACCTCAAGTGCTACATCCTCCAGAGGAGGGGAAAACTGGGTTCCCAAACGGTGGAAAATGGAAGGGCAAGAGAACCAAACAGGTGCCTCTTTTACAAGGGCCTTACTCCCATTCTTGATAGGAAGAGCCCTCGTACCTACTCACTTCTTAAAGTCCCACCTTGTAATACTATCACATTGGCGGTTATGTTGCAACACTTGAATATTTTTTCTCAAAGCATTTTTATTAGTATGCTTGTGATACATAGTAAATACATTCATCATGGAAGATTGGTATATATACATATCACATCTTAATCTTTTTTTTTTTTTTTTGGCACCAGGGATCAGATTCGGGTCCTTGCACTTGCGGGGCAGGCAGTGGAACCACTGAGCTAAATCCCCAGCCCACTTAATCTTTTTTTTACTTCCCTTTTCTTCCCCTCCTTCTTATCTCTCCTATCCCTAGATTCCCCTCCCAGCCTTTCAAAGAACTCTTTGATTCATTGATCCTTTGTATTCTTTTTTTGGTCTCAATTTTATTAATTTCTGCAATGATCTTTATGATTTCCTTCCTTCTATTAGTTTCAGATTTGGACTGCTCTTGTTCTTTTAGGCCCTGGGGAGGTAGTCCAGGTTATTTGGGATCACTGTATTTTTGTGTGTGTGCATTTAGAGTTACACACTTCTCTCTCAGAAATACTTTCATTGTATCCCAAAGGTTTTGGTATGTTGTGCTTCCATTGTTATTTGATTCTAGGAACATTTTTATTTATTCTGCTATCCACTGATAATTTGATAGTGTATTATTTAATTTCCTAGTGTTTGGATAATTTCTGCAGCATCTTTTGCTGGTGGTTTCTAGCTTCTTTCCACTATGATTTCATAGAATTTAGGGGATTATATCAATTCTTTTATATTTATTTAAGCATCTTTATGGTCTAAGAAATAGTCTATTTTGGAAAAAGTTCCTTGTGCTGTTGAGAAAAATGTGTATTCTGTTGTTATTGGATAAAACTGTCCGTAGATATTTGTTAAGACCATTTGTTCAATGGTATGGTTTAACCCTGATGTTTCTTTGTTGGTTTTTGTCTGATTGACCTGTGTAGTTGTGAGAGTGAGGTGTTTAAGTCTCCCATTATGATTGTATTGGTGTTTATCCTTTAAAGGCCAGTTGTTTTTGTTTTATGAAGTTGGGTGCGCTGATATTCTGTACATGGCTATTTACAATTGTTAACTCTTTCTGTTGAACTGTTCTCTTTACCCATATACAGTGGCCATTTTGTCTCTTCTAATGTTTTGGCTTGAAGTCTGCTGTGTCTGAAAATAAGATAGCTATTCCCGCTTGGTTTTGGGCTCTGGTTGGATGGAGTATTTTTTCCCATCCTTACACTTTCAGTCTATGTACTTACTTCCTTTTGGATGAGATGAATCTCCTGTAGGCAATATGTTGTATTTTTAAAAACCAATCTGTCAGTCTGTGTCTTTTGATTGGGGAGTTGAGACCATTGACATTGACACTTATTATTAAAAGGTGTTTATTGAATCCTGTTATTGCATTATTTTTCCTTTATTTTTTTTCTTTGGGCTCTTTGGTGCTGGTGCCCTTCCTGTCTCTGTCTAGGATTCCCCTAAGTATTTTATGCAATTCTGGTTTAGTCATCATGTATTTCTTTAGGATTTCTTTGTCACTGAAAGTCTTTACTTCTCTGTCAATTTTGAAGTCTGCTTCCACAGGATTTAAAAGTCTAGGTTGACAACTGTTTTCTTTCAGAGTTTGAAAAACTTTGCTCCAAGCTCTCCGGGCCTTTAAGGTTCGTGCAGAGAAACCTGCCGTTATTCTGATGAGCTTGCTTTATAGATTACTTGCTATTTTTCTCCAACAGTTTTTCATATTCTCTCTTTTTGTTGAATTTCTGGAATTTTCATTATGATGTGTCATGGGGAGGGTTTTTTTTGTGCATGTGGCTATTTGGAGTTCTATATATCTTGTACTTGAATATTAAATTTCCCCCTAGATTTGGAAAATTTTTCTGCACTGATTTCAGTGAATAAATTTTCAATGCCTTTTGAGTCATCTTCCAATTTTTCTTTTGTTCCTGTAATTCTGAGGTTGTTTTTTTGAGTCATCTAGCAGTCATCAGTGGTTTCCATTGAATATTTTATATCTTGTATTTCTTTTAAGGTTTGAAAAACTTTGCTCCAAGCTCATATCTTGTATTTTTGAGTCATCTAGCAGCTGTTGGATCAAACTTGCATGGTGTCTTGTCAGTTTTGGGGTATCGTTGAGTTTATGATCTACTACATCCATCTTGTCTTCTAATTCTGTCCCTTTGTCCTCATATTAATCAAATTGGCTACTCCTGGTTTCCATTAAATATTTTATATCTTTATTTCTGCTTTATTTCTTTTCATACTTTCTGTTCTTTATTGAAGTGGTCATTCACGTGTTGTATTGTCTTTCTTTTTTTTAAACTTTGTTTTTTATTAGTATGAATTTGTCATACATATTGATGACATTCATCATAGAGAATTTGTACCTGTATATAATATATCTTAATTCTTTTTTTCTCATTCCCCTCTCTACCCTTCAACCCCTTCTCCCCTCCCCATTTGCAAAAGCTTTGTTTCCATTTTTTGCCTTTTCCTTTTTCCCTCCTTCCCTTCCCTCTCCCTTGTTCCCCTTCCATTTGAACATTTTCTTCCTACTTCCTAATACCTATCATCCATTTTGGTTCTTATTCACACTTTTGGTTTCTCACACATGAGAAACAATGTGATATTTAAACATATGTGTCTGCATTTCACTTAAAAGTATGGTCTCAAGGTGCATCCATGTACCTAAAAATGTTTCAAGTTTATCCTTCTTTATGGCAGAGTAGTACTCCATTATATACATGAAAACCACATTTTCTTTATCCATTCATCCGTTGATGGGCATCAGGGCTGTTTCCAAGGTTTATCTATTACAAATTGTGCTGCTATAAACATGAATGTGCATATGTCACTGTGGTACAGTGCTTTTTTTAAAACTCTTTTGGGAAGATACCGAGAAGAAGAATAGCTGGGTCAAATGGAACCTGTAGTTTAAGTTTTTTGAGGAATTTCCATATTGGTTTTATCAATTTACACTCCCACCAACAGTGGAGAAGGGTTCCTTTTTTCCCACAGCCCCGCCAGCATTTGTTATTGTTTTTATTTTTTGTACTGGGGATCGAACTCAGGACCTTGTGCTTGTGAGGCAGGTGGCAGCACCACTGAGCGAAATCCCCGGGCTGTTATTGTTTTTCTTAACTCAATTAAATTTGTTTCTTCTTTAAGCTCATTGAATATTTTATTGGTAAATATTCTTTATCTGTTTAAATCCTACTTGAGCTTGTTAAATATGTATTTGTTTATATATTTCTTCTTTTATCTCATCAAACATTTTCACCATTTTGTTTTTGAGCTCTTTGCCTATAGCTTCCACTACTTTGGTGTCTGAAAGTTCAGCTTTTGGGTAGTTAGAGGCTTTGGGGTGTATTTTGTTGCCTTGTTTTCTCATGTTTCTGTTGTTTTTGAGCTGTGGAGTGAAGATCAGCTGGGGTAGAGAAAATCACTACTATTCAGATCTCTTTAATTCAATTATGCTATGTGATGTGTCTTTGTGTTTGGTTGTGTTTTGGTGTTTATATCCTTCTTCAATCTATTCAGCATAATATTTGAGGATCTTCTTAGTGTCCAACCTTCTTCTGAGGGGTTGATCTCCAGCACCACTCAGAGAAGAGAAAACAAACTACAGTAATGTAGATGGCACAAAGACAAACCAGTTAATGGCATACAGTAAAAACCAATAAAAACAACAAACATGCCATCATTAACAATAGAAAGGAAATCAACAAGAAGAGTCAAAGCAAATTAGTGACATACCATAAGAACCAATAATAGCTGCAATTATACCATCTTAGTAGAGAAGAGATTTGCAATAATAATGTAGACACAAAGACAAACCAAATATTGACATACTGTAAATATCTACTAAAAGCAGCAATTATAACACAATAGAAAATAATTCGGCAATAGTAGCAAAGTGTCAACTAAGTAGGTAAAAATTAATAAAGCCTAATAGTAATAATAATAAAAATGGAGGGGACAGGGAAAGGGAAAATGAAAGAAGTAGAATTTGAAAATGAAAGAAAAGGAAGAAAACTGAGGCAAAAATTCAATTAAAGAATAAAAGAAAGTTAACAGAATTAGGTAAAAAATAACAGAAAAAGACAAACAGAAAAGAAAAAGATAAGAAAGGAGAAAAACAAAGAGCAAAACATAGGAGAAAGAAACACTCCTCCCACCCAAGAAACAAAGAAAAAGAAAACTGAAGTAAAAAAAATCCCTCAGGGGAGAAGTGTTCCTCTTTTTTTCTGCTTTAAATGTTTGATATAATTTATCAGTTAAAATGTATATGAGCCTG
>NW_004624820.1:8902549-8924186 GCF_000247695.1 Heterocephalus glaber | reverse complement strand
ATATATATATATATTGTTTTTTTTTTTCAGTACTGGAGATTGAGCCCAGACAGTGCTAAGCTACATACCTACACATCAAGCCCTTGTTTTTAAAATTTTATTTTGTGACAGGGTCAGTTGCTGATGTTAGTCTTCAACTTGCCTCAGCCTCTGGAGTAGCTGGGATTACAGGCATGCACCACCTCGTCCAGCCAACATTAAAAGTATTTTGCCCATTTTGCTGCTTCTTTGTGGGAGAGAAGCTTTGTTTGCAGTTCTTCATTCTGTAAACCAAATACACAGGAATATGCCTACAAAATTTTTATAATATAAAGCTGCAGATGAAATGTCAATAAAATTTTCAAATCTCATGGCAAGGGGACAATTACATTTTGTGACTTCAATTCTGAAAGATTAGAAATAAAATTAAGCACTTAGTAAATGTCAGGCACCAACCTGGATTCTTTAAACATATTGAGACATTAAGTTGCCCATGAAGTAAGTACTATTATTGTCAGTCAAATAAATGAAGAGGGCCGGGGATTTAGCTCAGTGGTTTTGCTGCCTGCCTCCCAATCGCAAGGTCCCGAGTTCGATCCCCGGTACCAAAAAAACAAAAAAACAAATGAAGAAACTGAGGAGGATGAGGAGGAGTGCCTTACCCCCAGCTCAACCCTGAGAGTCACTGGTAGAGTAAGGGTTCAGTACAGAATAGTGTTCTGATTTTATAATGCTTGGTTACCTCAGCAAAGTACTAGGTTGGAAGAAGAACAAAGCCTCCTAAATTAAAAGTCAAAGAGAGAACAAATGAATTGAGAGAGAGAGTACAGAAAATTCTGTAGCACAGAGAAACATTAAAAAAAAAAAAGGAAATTGGGGCTCAAAATATGTGTACTGGAAAATTTAGGAGACTAAATTATTATTAAATAAATGTAAATTGATAAGGAAGACATAGGAAGTAAGAAGCAATGGTACATAATGAATTTTGTAAAATATTTTGGTAAATATAATTAAAATTGATAGTTCCTTAGTGTGTGTTTGTTTGTTTGTTTTTGGTACTGGGGATCAAACTCAGGACCTTGCGCTTGCAAGGCAGGTCCTGGGTATATTATTACGTGAAAAAAGTGGGGCTGGCGATGTAGCTCAGTGATAGAGTACTTGCCTAGCACACGTGAGGCCCTGGGTTTCAGTCCCCAGCACTGTGAAAGAATAACAAAAGACAGAAAGAAGAATGAAAGAAAAAGAAAATGGAAAAAAGAAAAAGTAACACATAACAGTTGCTCAATATGCTGCTCTTTTATAAAAAGGAATTGAAACTACACAAGTACCACTTATAAACCTATGCGCATATATATGTATATATATGTGATTTGCTTATAATACACAAAATCTGGTAATATTGTGTTATGGCTTACATGGAGAGGTCCCCTCAAAGCCTCATGCACTCATAGGTGGGGCCTTTGGCTGGATCATGGCTGTGTGATACCGATACTGGATTAGCACACTGATTGGTGTAGATAGAGAAGGCCCATCCCAAGTGTGGATGACAACCAGTCAATAGGCTTACAAGTTGAATGGAATAAAAGGGGAAAGGAAAGCTTGCTGCTGGTTGCTTTCTGCCTGCCATACCGCCCTATAACCTGTGAGCTAAAATAAACTTTTCCTCCTTTAACTTGTGGGTGTCAGGTATTTTGTTCCAGCAATGAGAAAGTAACTAAGACACATTGGTTGCCAGCGGTGTGGAGATCTGAGATAACGTGGAAAGGACTGGGAGAAAGACTGAGAACCAGCCACTCAACCATTCAACTGAACTGATAACTACGACAAACCAAATCACTATCAACATCTCGTTTTCATAGGAAGGAAACAAAATAGAAATAACCAGCAAAACTAAAATCTGATTCTCTAAAAATATCTAATGAAATAGACAAATCTCTAGGATAATCTGATCAAGGAAAAGAGAGAACACACAAATAATATTTACTACAGTGTATTCATTCTCTGTCCCCACTGGTTGTGTTAGGGTTACAGATAAATTCCTAAAGGTTAAGGAGTTGGCTTAATTGGCAAGGGGACACTTCCAAGGCAGAGTCATCTCCAGTCCTTTGCTTCTATCATCCCATAAAGAGGCCAGCCAGTGTCCCTGTGCCCACAGTGGGGTCTGCAGTCCAGTGGAGGACCCCTCTCCCTAACCCCTGCTTACCTGAAAATATATGAAAGCAGCCTTATTAGAAGGAGAACAAACAAACTGTTTGGCTTCAAGAAGCCCTCAAATAATCCTCAAAGAAACCAAATCTATTGTCCCTTTGTCCCCTCTCAGTAAACCACATGGATAAGATGGTTTAATAGATGTCTTTTACCAATTGGAAATAGATAATCTTTTTTTTCTTAAATTCTTTTATTGGTACATTTTAGGTATACAACACATTTATATTTCGCATTGGGAACTTGTACCTTTACATGATGAATCTTGGTTCTTACTTTTTCCCCATTCCTAGCCCTCCCTTCACCCCCTCCACCCTTCCCTAGGAAATAATCTTTTAATATACATACTGTTTCAAGAAGAGAGAGAACAGTTCAACTCATTTGCATCCTATAAATTTTGATATATTGTATTTTAACTTTCATTCCATTAAAATTATTTTCTGATTCCCCTTGTGATTTTTTTTTTTTTTTTTTGGAATCAGGGATCAAACTCAGGACCTTGAGCTTTCGAGGCAGGCAGTGGCACCACTGAGCTAAATCTCTGGCCCATGATTTTTTTTTGATACATGGACGCTTAGTATGTTCCAGATTATTAGGGATTTTCCAAGCATTTTAGTTAGTTACTTCTAATTTGATTCTGTTGGGGCCAGACAACATATGACATCAAACTGTTTCAAATGTAAAATTTGTTCAGGCTTGTTTTATGGCTCAGAATGTGATCTACCATAACAAACAATCCATGTTGCTTGGGGGAAAAACATGTATTCTGTTTCTGTTGAGGAGAGTGGTCTATGAATGTCCATTAGGTCAAGTTGGTTGGCAGTATTGTTCAGGTCTTCCATGCCCTTCCCCTCACTGTTTTTCTATTTATTTCTCTGTCATTTACTGAGAGAAAGGTAATGAAGTCTTCAACTATAAACACAAATTTACTCTTTCTCCATACAATTCATTTTTACTTTATTTTGGAGTTCTGTTTTTAGATGGATACTTAGGATGGTTATATCTTTTTGAGAAATTGATCCCCACCTAGTTGTGGTGGTGCATGCCTATAATCTCAGCACTCTGGGAGACTGAGGAGGGAGGATGAAAAATTTGAGGCCAGCCTGGGCGACTTAGTGATTCAGTGAGGCCCTGTGTCAATCAATCAGTCAATCAATCTCAAGGAATGAAGCTGTAGCTCAATGCAGAGGGCTTTGTTTCAATCCCTAGCACACACTCACAAATTCTCTGTTTTACTATGTAATTTTTCTCTTTATTCCTGGCAATGTTCTTTATTATGCAGCCTATTTCAATCCTCATATAGCTGCTCCTGCTTTCTTTTGGTTAGTGTTTGTATGATATAGCTTTTTCCATCTTTGCAAGATATATCTTTGTCTTTTAGTTTTTAACCTATTTATCTTTATAATTAAAGTGAGTTTCCAGTAAAGAATATATTAGTTGGGTCATATTTTGTATCTAATCTGATAATCTCTGTTTGTTAAGTTGGAATTCTCTCTGCCTTGTCTTTCCCCTTAGCACTTGGTGGAAGCTGGTGGGAAGAGCTTATGAATAAGGGCAGACTCCTTTTTGACTGGGTTCCACTATTCTAAACCAGTGGTCCTTGATTAAGAGAAATGCTGTTGCCCAAGGAATATTTGGCAAAGTCTGGATATATTTTTGATTGTCACAACTAGGAGAGGGAGCACTACAGGCATCTAGTAGATAGAGACCAGAAATCATTATCTCTCTCTCTCTCTACCTACCTATATCTATATCTATAAAAGCACAGTCATGTTAGATTTATTCCAAGAATAGGAGGAAATATCCTACAGTAGAAAACCTATGATTATAATCCAGTGCTTCAACAGGTCAAAGGAACAGTCCATGTGACCATACCAATAGATACAAAAAATTATATAGACCTTTAAATCCATCTTTGAAAAAACTCTTAAACTGGAATGTTATGGCTTGTGTCTAGATGTCCCCTCAAAGCCTCATGTGAATGAGGTGGGGCTTTTTGGAGGTGACTGAATCTAAAGTGTGTGATGCTGGAGTTGATTCATGGTACAGTGCTAGGCTCAAGGGCACTAGGATTATGGGTGTGAGTGCTACCTGCCCTGAGTAGTCTGAATAAGATAAAAGGGGCAGGAAGATGTTGCTAAGGTTCCCTTGTTTCTTTTACTGTTTTCTGCCTGCAAATGAACTGTTTCTCCTCTGCAACACCCCTCTGCCATGGAGCCAGTCAACTATGGACTGCAACCTCTACAAACTGTGAGCTAAAGAACTCTTCCTCCTTTAACTTTGGGGTATTTTGTCTCAGCAGTGACAGAAAAGTAACTAACACATAGGACTAGGAGGTAATTTTCTTAGCCCTGTGTAGAATCCCATGAAACACAATAAATACCATTTAAGGATGAACCTTAATTATATTCCTATTCAGGAATAAGATAAGAATGCCTGCAGCTCTACCACTACTCAACATTATACTGGAGGTTCTAATCCAGACAATAAGAAAAGGAAGCAAAAATAACAATTTTTTAAAAAAAGAAAAGCTTAATATTTGCCAATGTATAGGATCTATGAAAAGGTATTAGAATTAATTACAATTCACCTGTTTGCTAGCTTCAAGGTCAACATGTAAAATCAATAATGTTGTCATACAACACAATAATAGTTAAAATAGGGCCAGGGATTTAGTTCAGTGGTTCCACCACCTGCCTTGCAAGCTCAAGGTCCCAAGTTCAATCCCCGGTACCAAGAAAAAAAAAAGTTAAAATATTAAAGCAAAAGATATATGTATATATATGAATAAAAATTAGATAGTTTAAAAAATGTATTTATGGAGAAACATATAAAGCATTTAAAAAATTGGTACATGTTGTCATATATAATGATCACATTCACCACAGGGAATTTGTATCTGTACATAATATATCTTACTTATTTTTTTCCTACTTTTCTTCCCCCCTTCAGCACTTCTTCCTCTTCCCATTTACAAAAGCTTTGTTTCCATTTCTTCCCTTCCATTCTCTTTTAAAAAATGCCTTTTCCCTTCCTTCCCTTCACTTCTCCCTTGTTCCCCTTCCCATTTGAGCATGATTTTCCTGTTTCCCAATATCTATCTTACATTTTGCTCTTTTGCTACTTTTGTTACCCCATTTTTGAAGCGCAAAATGAAAATCTGAATATATGGAGAGACATGTCATATAGGAAAAGGTTCAATAGCATAAAAATGTTGTCCCCACTTTAATATATAAAGTCAATTAATTAATGCAATTCTCCCATCCAAGTACTAACCAGGCCCGACTCTGCTTAGCTTCCAAGATCAGACAAGATTGGGTATGTTCAGAAGTCAATGCAATTCTGATCAAAATATCAATAGTTGTTTTTTAAAAATGGAAGAGCTTCAAGAATAGCAAAAACATTTTTATGAAGAAAAAGAAAGTGGGGTATTATATATATATATATATATAAAGACTTAGTACAATGCTATGATAAATAAAATACTGCATTATTGGAACAGGGAGAGAAAAACAGACCAGTAGGATGGAATAGTGAATCCAGAAATATCCTCACATAGGTGAAAATTTAAGAAATGACACAAGAGCTATTACCAGTCATTAGTTGAAAAGGACTAATCAATAAACAACAATGACATTGATTTTCCACATAAAAATAAATTAGAACCCTACCTTAAATCATATATAAGAATAAATTGAAGTTGAGCTAAAAACTCAATAGAAAAAACACAAAAATGTAAAACTTGCAGGAAAAACAGTTTGTTCATTCAGCAAATATTTTATGAGCTGCTGTTACTTACCAACACAGGCCTGGTATTAAAGTTAAAGCAGGGAATGAAACAAGGTCCTTGCTCTTTTGACATTAAGCATTCACAGTGAACAAGTGCAAATATCTTATGTCCAGTTATGAAAAGTGCCTCGAAGAAATATAAGGCAGAGTAAGGGTTAGAGAGAGATTGTATCGTGGGGCTGCTATTTTCCAGGGGTGGCTAAGAGGGTCGTCCTGGTGATCTGACACCTGAGGGGAGAGCTAAAGGGACCGAGAGAGATTGGTGTGTGGGTATCTGGGAGAAGAAAATGTCAGGCAAGAGAACCAGCCCGACAGTGGAGGCAGAAGTAAACTTGGTTTTTTCAGAACAACAATAAGCCCACTATGGCTGGAGTGGAAAAGAGACTGGTAGAAGATGAAATAAAAGAAGTATAGGGACAGGGAAGACAGAGCCTGGAGGGCTGTGGCAAGGACATGAGAAGAGCATGGGAAACCACCGGAGGATTTGTGTTGAATGGCAGCATATGGCTCGTCAATTACAATGGTTACTCTAGCTACTGCGTGGAAGGCAGACTGGAGAGGTGTGAGGGAGGAAAGGGGACTCCCATGAAGACTATTTCAGCACCAGGGAAGGAATGATGACTTGTCCCCGGGTGGCAGCACTGGAGATGGAGAAAGGTGATGTGTTCTGACATATTTGAGGGCAGAGGAGACATAATTTGCTGGCATTGGAAGTGATAGAAAAGAAGTCAGGGTGTGGCAGCTTCAAAGCCTAAGCGACTAGGTTAAGGATGGTGCCTTCTTAAAATGGTGAATTCTTTGGGAGAAACAGGCTTGTGGGAGAGCTGAGCAAGGGCTTGGCTTTAAATGTGTTAACATTTGGAGGTTGTGGTTGTTTTGAGAGATACAAACTCTTCTTATATACTGTTAAGGGGTAACCCTGACCCTCCACCTCTTCAAGGTTAAGTGAGAGAGGCATACCAGACCTCAAGTAGGCAGCTGAACAGTAGATGAATCTGGAGCTCAGGCAAAAGGTTGAAATCTGAGATATCAACCTGAGAGTGGTCAGTTATAAACCATAGAACTGGATGACATCATCTGGTGAGTTAGCATTCATGGAAGAAAGAAAGGTCTGAGGCCTGAGCCTCAGGGAACTCTAGTTTTAGAGCTCGGAGGGAAGAGGAGGAAACAGTAAGGGAGACTGGGAAGGATCATTCTGTGATATTTGAAAAGAATAAAAAAGAAGGTGTTTTAAGAAGGAGGGAATGATTATGTCAAAGGCTGCATGCAAAAGGCTGAGAAATGTAAGTGCTGAGCAGTTATCATTGGATTTGACAAAGTGGAGACTATCCAAAACCTTGGTGACAGGTTCAGGGGAGTGGTGGCAATGGCAGCCTGTTTGCAGTAGGTTTGAAAAAGAATAGGAGAAGAGCATAGTAGAGAATGTATGTACATGATCTTTTTGAGGAGTTTTTCTGCAAAGGGAAGAAGGAAAATGGGATGGTAGTTTGGGGAGGGAGGCATGTGACTTTTTCAAGATAGGAAATATACAGAGTGTCAGCATTCTTCTGGGAATGATTCAGTAAAGAACAATATTTTAGAGTAGATGAGAATGAAAGGGATCCAGGGGGAAAAGTGGAAAGTTGGTTTTCCACAGGATACAGTTTATCCACTGTCACAGAAGAGAGAACAGAAAATTTGGAACATGTGTAGGGTGTAGGTTATACTCTTTAGATTGCTTCTGTTTTCAGTGCAATCAGAAGCAAAGTCATCAGCTAAAAGTGAGCAAGTGAGAAGTGTTTGAAGTTTGAGGGAAGAGGAAAAGTTATAAAATTATTGTCTATAAGAAATAAGAAAGTGAATCACTAATGAAGTGAGGCAGGATTGAAGGACAGCACTACAGAATCTCCTAAGGCTGGTGGCATGAACTTAAAGAGAGACCCCTCGCCATGCTTGTTTGCCCCTAGAGAGTATCATTGGCTTGTGTGATGTTGGAGAGTAAACGGAGTTATATTTATTCAGTGTTGGAGTTTTTCTAGAAAAGATCAAGGGAGGAAGAGGAAAGCAAGAGAGTAACTACACACAGAGTGATGTGAATACAAGAACGGAACATGGATTCTAACCTAGACAGTGTGGAAGGTGAGGAAATGAAGGGGTGAGGGATATAAAAAACTGGCAAAGTGGGCCAGGGATTTAGCTCAGTGGCACCATGCCTGCCTTGAAAGCACAGGTCCTGAGTTTGATCCCTGGTTCAAGAAACCCCCCCAAACCAAAAAACAAACAAAGAAACCAAAACATAAAATGTACCAATGATTAGAATGAATAATCGATAATGCAAAATAGGAAGAAAAGGTCCAAAGGGGTAGGGGTAGTGGGAGGGGCAGGGGAAAGGAAAGAAGGGAAAGGAAAAAATGATGAGAAAGGGAAAAAATGGAAATAAAGTCTTTATAAATAGGGAAGGGTGGAGGGCATGAAGGGAGGGCTAGGAATGGGGAAAAAATAAGAACCAAGATGCATTATATAAAGGTACAATTCCCAATGAGAAATGTCATTGTGTTGTATACCTACAATGTACCAATAAAATAATTTAATACAAAAAAAAAGAAACCAAAAACAAAACAAAACTGACAAAGTAATGGATAGCAGGTTCCATGTGGATTGAAAAATTATTGAAATCAGACTATTGGAGAGAGTGTGCTGAGAAATAACAGATGATAGTGGAAGGGCCAGATGTTTGCAGTGAAGGTAATGGAAGGAATGCTATTAATGGTAAAGGGAAGGTCTTGGTCACGAGTATGGAAGCAAGTGGTATAGGAGTGTGGAGATAGGATCACTAGGAATGAGGGAGTCAAGGAGCTAAGATTACGCTTGTGGATATTGAAGTCTCTAATCAAGATGGGGTTATTACTGGAAAGACAAAGAACCAGATGCTACAATCTTTAGGGAATGAGGAGTGGTAACCTGGAGGTCTGAGATGACCAAAAAAATAAGGGTAAAATGAGCAAAGTCTAGCAATAAAAGAGTAGTGTTCAGAATATGCAATTTCACTTAAAATCAATGAAGAACAACTTAATAAAAACCAGACAAAATATGTAGGCAATTGACAGAAAAGAAGCTCTGAATGGTCATCAAATATATGAAAAGATTAACATTACTGGTAATCAGAAAAATGAAAAATAAAACAAGATGATCTTTGACAATGTATTATACTGACAAAAATGAAAATGTTTGTGAGCACTAAGCATTAGGAATGATTAAATTGGCACAACAGAGTTAGAAAACTATTTGATAATATATAGTAAGGATCAAGGTGCATATGTCCTTTGACTTAGCTTCCTTCCTCCAGACATTAATTTTAGGGAAAAACACGCGTGTGTGGTTCAAAGAGATATGCACAGGATAGATAAAAATTAGATGCTCTAAATGTCCATAAACAGGAAAATGGATAAATATATTGTATATATGCATACAATATTTTATTCTACGGTGGTGCAAGTGAATAGACTAGGTACATCTGTCATGGTTCAGCTCCTAAAACTGATGAAGACTGTAAGTTGCATAATGATAGGTATAGTGTGATAATACCACTTTTGTTAAAGTTTAAAAGCAAAAGATTATGCATATTTATGAAAACATATTATTGTAAAAATGTAAAAACATGGACAAAAAGGATGCACAGACTTTCTGGGAAGGGAAGAGTAGGGAATGGGATCTGGAAAAAGCACAAAAGGGGATTTTATTAAATTTGTTTTTTTAAAAAATTAATTTTATTGGTACTTTTTAGATATACATAATGATAACATTCATCATAGGGAATTTGTATCTGTACATGATATATCTTTTTTTTTTTTTTTTGGTACCAGGGATCAAACTTGGGTCCTTGCGCTTGCACAGCAGGCGGCGAAACCACTGAACTAAAACCCCGGCCCTGTACATGATATATCTTAATTCTTCATTTTTTCCCATTCCCCTTCCTTCCTTTAACCCCTTTCTCCCGCCTTATTTACAAAAGCTTTGTTTCTAGTTTTTCCTTCTATTCTTTTTTTCTTTTCTTTTTCTTCATTTCCCCCTCCCCCTCCCTAGTTCCCTTTCTCATTTGAACATTTTCTTCCTGTTTCACAATAACTATTACACATTTTGGTCCTTATTTATCCCCTTGGTTTCAATTTGTAATGTTTTATTTTTTAAATAAAAGTTGGAGCAAAGAGAGAAAAATGTAATATTTGTTAATTGTGAGTGGTGGCTGTATTACAATGGTCTTTTCAACTCATTCAAATATTTCATTTGAAGTACGTGGCACAGGTAGGGATGATATGACTTTTAGAGAATAAACTCATTAAAAAATTTCATGCTATCCCAATTTTCAGTGTCAATCTGTCATTTTGATGGCATTTCAAGGGAGCTGAAGGGTTGTGTATGAGTGCCGTTAGTATTGGGCACCTGCAGAGAAAGAGCAGGATTTCCAAACATGTCAGAACGAGGAATGTTGCTGGTAGAAACAAAAAATGTACCATTCCTTAAGAGGAGGCAGAGATGGTCCTGTAGCTTGGTCTAGAGTGGATTGATTTGATAAAAATCTACAGAAATATTTCACTGTAGCCATTGCTGTCCAGGACTTCACACAAGGACAGCTTTCCCTTCAGGATCTCTCTCTCTCTCGGCCTAAAAGAGGCATTGGATACATACCTCTCCCTATTCTGTGTGCTGAATAAATATCTATCTAACAAATAGATACTGATATCCCCCTAAAGGCCAGTAAACACTTGCACTTAAACACACACATACACACACACACACACACACACACACACACACAGAGCTCATCTAGCGTCCACATGGTACATGAGCTGGGTCCTCTACCTCTTGCTGCAGTCCTCATTGTTTGTACCCTGTCTGTCTGTCTGTCCTCTCTCTAGTACTGTCTTCTCCAGGATTTTTGTAGCCAGAAACCTAGTGAAGCAGATTTGGGGGGAGGATATTGCCTTATGAGGAGTTATTCAGGGCTACTACAGGTGGCTGTAAGGACACTACATTTTACTGAGATGTTTTCATGACTCATCAAAAGGGGTTTGGTGTGGTAGGAAAGGAACAAGGTGAGTTTAGGGGTAGAGCTTGAATGACAAGGGGGAATGGGAAGGATCTCTTATATATCAGACTATTTTGGCAACCATCATATCTCTGAGGGCTTCAGCCCAGGCTTCTGTTCAGGAATCAGAGAGAAGTACCTCCATTGTGGGCTCCATGTCTGTTTCCTCCAGAGTTCCCCCAGGAACAGAGGGCTGTATAGCCAAGCAAGGCCAGAGTCCTCTAGGACACACACCTATTCTCAGCACAGTTCTTGGGGCTTGAGGTTGGTTCTTCAGGGGACCCAGTGGTCAGTGAACTGTGCTGGTCACCACTGAGAGTGTTGGACAGGGAAAGTCTCAAGGCCTGAGCTCAAGCCTTCATAGGATGTGCTAACTGCTTTGTACTCAGAGATAGAAGGTCAGTACCTTGATCCCCCGTGTGGTAGCAAGTATCAGCCACCGCCAGAGACACCAGTGGTCTGAGTTATCCCTACTCTCAGACTCTGGGCCTTGTTCTTTCGAGGCAAGACCTCCACAGGGTTAGGTGTGGGAGGATGATAGGGGTCTCTTGTGAAGCTCACTGTTTCGGAACAGTATCTACAAGTTTTCACTATGAAACTGGAAAAGCATTATTTCAGAAAATATAAAAACAGCCCAATTTTCATACCAGTTATCTGAATGCACAGCTAAAGTTGTAAAATTTTAGTAACAGATTTTACCATTCACAACTTTGATAATCATTGCCAAATTCTAAATTCAAAGTCTAAGAAATCATCTTTGAAAATCCTCTGTGGCATATGTAGTTTGTTATTAAAAAAATCAAAACTTTTTATCTTGGAATATAGATTTTCAGAAAAGTTGCAAAAATAGTACAGCAAGTTCATGTATTTGCTTCACCAGCTTCCTCTATAGTTAATATCTTTTTTCTTAAATTCTTTTTGTACTTAATATCTTATATATAAAATGATTTATCAAAATGAGAATCGACACTGCTACAAAATAACAACTAAACTATATACTTTATTCATATTTGACATTTCTCCCACTAATGTCCTTGTACTGACTTAGAATCTAATTCAGGATACCACATTGTATTTAATGTCTCTTTAGTTTCTTCCTCTCTGTGACATTTTCTCAGAATAGACCAGTTTTGTGAAGAATATTATTCAGGCTGTTGTAGAATGTCCTTCATTTTACATTTTTCTTATGTTTTCTTGATAACTTGACTGGGGAAGTGGGTTTTAGGGAAAAGATGGCAGAGTTGAAGTGCCTTTATCTCACCATATTAAGGACTGTGTGATGTCAGCATGACTTAAGTGGTGATATTAACTTTGATCACTTGGTTAGAGAAGTGCTTTCCAGGTTTTTCCACTATAAATTTGCTATCTTCCCTTTTCTATATTCTTTGGAAATGAGATTACAAGTCCATCAGACTTTCATGGAGTAGAAGAAGTTATTAAATTCCTCTTCTTACAAGGAAAATTATCTATTTGGAGTTCTTTGGTAAAGAAGACTTGTTTCTTCTCTACCATTTAGTTATTTATCTTTTTAGAATTAGTATGGATACAAAGTCCAATCCTTTGTCATTTATTGGTCGCTCAAGTGGTTCCATTGAACCATTGGGAGCTCTTTTAGTTTGGCTCTGTGTCCTTTTGCCTTTGTTTCCATCCTTTTTGTATTTTAAGGTTTATTTTTTTGTTTTATCTACTTATTTATTTTTGAGAAACTGCTTATTTCCTGGCACTAAAAGATGATCCAGGCTCATCTTGCATTTTCCTTGTCCTAGCCCTAGGGTCAGCAATTTTTCCATGAGTTATTGGGTATTTAAAAATAGTGCATTTTAAAATGCAAATGCAATGTATGCTTTTTGTAGAAAATATGAGAAATAAATACAAGTAAAAATTCATGAGAAAAATGAAATTATAGTTCTATGGCCAAAAGAAAACCATCTTTAGATTTAAAAATATTTCTTTTCCATTCTCTTGTTGATTTTCTTTGTTTTCAATTCATAATTTCTGCTTTTGTCTTTATTTTTTCATTCTTTTCACTGGAGTTATTAGTGTTTATCTTTTATCCTTGAGTTGAAAGATTATTTCATTGTTTTTAATTATCTTCTTTCTGAACAATGTATTTAAGACTGTGTTTTATTCTCTGTGTATTACTTTGATCATATCTTGTAGCATTTGTGCTTCTGAAAAATGCTCATATTGTTTTTCATTTCTAAATAGTGATTTCTGCTTGATTTCCTCTTCTGGAAGTCTTCTGACAATAGTTCAGAACTCTGCAGCCTCCGAGCACCTATGGCTGCACCCACCCTTTGCTACTATCCTCCCCTGAAGGCACTTTGGGTCATAATTTTTCTCTTTTGAGGCAACTTTGTCTTTCAAAAATTCCCCATAATGTTAATGTATCTTAAAAACTATGTTATTTTGAATTTGTTTTCTTTCTTTTTAAAAATAACATTTTATGTAGTGATTTCTGGTAAAGGGAAAGATTGAAGTACATATTTAATCTGTCATTTTGATACCATCACAGCTTATGTGCTTTCTACTTGTTCTCCTCTTCCTCTCCTTCCATTGCCCTCCTCCCCTCTTCCTCTTCTTCCTCCTCCTCATTCTTTTCCTCCTCCTCTTTTTCTCTTTGTAGTGCTGGGCATGGAACCCAGGCTCTTGTATGTGCCAGGCAGGTGCTCCACCACTGAGCAACATCTTTTTCTTTTTCTTTTTTTCTGGTACTGGGGATTGAGACCAGGAAGCACTGAGCTGCATCCCAAGCCTTTTTTAAATTTTATTTTTATTTTAAGATGATATCTTGCTAAGCTGCCCAGGTTGGCTTTGAACTTGCGATCCTCCAGTCTCAGCCTCCCAAGTAGTTGAGATTACAAGTGTGTATCATTGTGCCTGGCTTTTTCCCCCACTGTGATGCTGGAGATCGAATCCAAGACCTGTGCTTCTACGCAGGTACTTGAGCTACACTAAGTACACTAAGCTACATTCCCAGCCTTCTACTTCTTTTTCTATGTGCACATTAGTATTAGTGTCATTTTAATCATTCTCTATATGAAAGTTTTTGCATGATTTTTCAGTTGGCTTTTTAACCGAAACATTTCCATGTATCATAAACAACTTATGAACGCCATTTTAAAAGGTTGCATAGGTCCCATCAAATAATATATCATATTCACCATTTAGGTTTTACTCATTTTTTCACCTATTAAAAAGAAGATGGTCAATGTCCTTGATCATTAATCTATTTTTATATGTAAAATGTTTTAAGTGGATGTCAAAAATTTTTTCAGATTCCCAACTAACAGATTGGGTTATTCCAGGTCTACTAACATGTTATTACACACAATTACATATAGTACATATAAGTGTTTATAATGTACATAACATGCACAAAACAATACACCCAGAACATACAAGTTTGTATATGTTATTATGTTTTTTGGATTGTATGTCTTTAAAAACTAACTCTACCACAACCATCGTCTGGGACTGGAAATGTGAAATACTGTATCACATAGGTGCCTTTGAATGTAGGCCAGTTGCTTCTTGTTAAATCATTTATTTTGGGAGGAGGAAATACAGCATTGTGACAGCATATTTTCCTGGACCCAAAGTGGGTACATGCAATTTATTATAGGATCAGTCTTAGAAGGTAAGGGATAGAGTGTGCAAATATATATAGATTTTTAAAAACCTCTTCTTGACTTTCATGTACTTCACATTAGAATTCACACAATTGGGCCAGAGATTTAGCTCAGCGATTCTGCTACTTGCCTAGCAAGCACAAGGTCTTGAGTTTGATCCCTGGTACCGAAAAAAAAAAAAAAAAAAAAGAATTCACAGAATCACATGATGGGAAGCTTACAATCAGAAGCATAAGCCCACAATTCGAAGCATCTTTGTTCTTTTTAAATTTGTGACTCTGATTTTCTCTCTATTCAGTGTTCTTAAGTTACTTTACTGAAGGTTAGAAACTATTAGTGTAACTTTTCTGTTGAAAGGAAGTTTGAAGGAGATTAACATGCAATAATGTGAGGTGTTAAGGAAAATTATTGGGCTTTATCCTTGTATTGAGACTGTATTTGCCAGGACTCCCATAACAGAACACCACAGACTGGGTGGCTTAAACAACAGAAATTTATGTCTCCTGGTTCTAAAGGCTGTAAAGCCAAGATCAGTGTTAGCAGGTTTGATTTCTTCTGAGGCCTCTTCTTGGGGTGCAGACTGCCATCTTCTCCCGGTGTCCTCACATAGCCCTTTTCTCTGTGTGCAGGCATTTCTGGTTCTCTTTGGGGTAACCAGATTTCCTCTTTTTATAAGGACACCAGTCAGATTGGATTAGGATCCACCCCAACGGTATTATTTTAACTTAATTATCTCTTTATAGGCCTTCTCTGCAAACATGGTCACACTCTGAGGCACTGGGGGTTGAGGCCTGACATCAGACTCATGGAGAGACGGGATTTAGTCCCTAACAGTCCTTGAGATAAACAAGATTTAACTTGCTTTGAAA
This sequence comes from Heterocephalus glaber, assembly GCF_000247695.1. The sequence goes on along the minus strand of NW_004624820.1, from coordinate 8,908,647 downwards.
GTCAGAGAAAGTGCATAGTTTAAAGCTTTGATATTGAAAACAGATATCTATTTTTAGAGACCTGCAATTTCATTCCCTAGGAAAGGTTAGGTTAGCTTTTAATTTTTTTTAGTATACATTTGTAATACATAATAATTCCTTCTTCTTCTTCTTTTTTTTTTTGGTACTGGAGATTGAACTCGGGACCTTGTGCTTGCGAGGCAGCCACCGGAACCACTGAGCTAAATCCCCGGCCCAATACATAATAATTTCATCTTTGGGAATTGGGTCATATATATATTGCATCTCAATTAATTTTACTCCATCTCCCCCTCTTTCCTTATCTTTCTGTCCTTGCCCAGACCTCCTTGCCATCTCCACAGAGTTTACCTCTCCATTTTCTACCATCTCTCTTTTATTTTGCTCTTTATATTTCGGGCTTCTCATATCACATGGGCTTCTCATAAACGTGGGTTAGCTTTTTATATTAATTTCCTACCTGTTCAGGGGCTTAATAGTGATATAAAAATTGGAATAAGGCACTCAGAAAGTGTAATGAGAATTAAATTGAGATGAAAAATGTTCACTAGAGAAATTATGATTAGCTATTTTAGTCATTAGGACTCCAAAGGAAGTTTATGCCTTCTTAAGCCCAATCATCACGTATTTATATAAAATTATCAATTTGTAAAAACCTTAAAATGCTTTCTTTCATCCATAAGTGAAAGTCCAAAACATCATGGCCTTACCACAACTACCCACCTTACCTAGGCTCTCTACTCAACTGGATGGATGGTTCCTCTCTGTTACACCACAGGCCCAGGCTCACCAGACTCTCCCTCAAGGGCTCCTCAGCTTTGTTGCCAAGTGCAGTGTATTCTAGCCTCAGGCTTCATCTTCATTTTCCTAAAGGCCCTTGCTCCCTCCTTCAGCCCTGGGCTATTATTCTTAGTCCTTATAATGATGCACTACATTGTTTTTTGGGGACTGGCACATATTTTTGCTATTAGATGTCTCAAAGGCCAAGACTGTGCTTCCAAGCCAATGCTATTCAGGAACAGCTCCCAGCCAATGAACTAAAAAGAGTTGGAAGCACATCCCACAAGGAGGACCAACTGTTCTGGTTTACTCAGAACTGAGGGATTTCCTGGAATGCAGGTCTTTCAATGATGGAATTGACCGTTCTGGGAAACTGAGATGGTTTGCACACTAAGCCCCCAGTTCCCTTGAAATAACTCAGAAATTCCAAGTGGTCACTCAAAATTCCTCAGCAGGATTGAACTTCAGTTGCCAACAAAAGTAACTTGTTTGATCATACATCTTTCATGGATTATTTTCTTTTCCATCTCATTTCCTCCACTTTCCTAACATTGCTGCCCAGGACTACCTCTGAAAAAATTACTTGCCTTCTAGTGTGCTTCCGAAGGTGGTCAGCCTAAAATAATTACTGTTCCTTGCTCTCCACATTAGGCGGTGAGGGAGTTTAAGATGAAATCTGTGGATTGAGGAACATTTGTTTCAGATATGAGGTGTTGCTGATGTAGTTAAAATAATTTAAGGTGTCAGCATAGACAATAGGACTGAGCATCAGGAGGGGCTGGGGGTGGAGGGCCTATGAATTTTTGGAACCAGAAGGGAATGGCTGGGCTTTATTTGGAGTTAAATGAGAATCATGTGTGATGAGGGGAAGCAACTTGTCTGTCAAACATGCTATTTTAATATATTTGAAAACTGCCATTGTTTTAGGCGAGGACTTGGGGAAAAGAAGGTTGCAGGGGCCTGGGGAAAGGTCAGAAACTGGAGATGTTTGAAAAACAGAAGTTCTTCCCCAGCTTTGTGTCCAGGAAGAAGAAATCCACATAGCGACTGGTATGTTCCAGGGCTGGAGATGTATCCCAGTGGGTAGCATGTGCTAGGCTCTTGGTTCGATATTCAGAACTACCCCACCAAAGGAAAACATAAAGTTCAGTGCTCAAGATGGATGGATGTGGGAGCGTGTGTGTGTGAAGAACAAAGGATTCTAAGAGGAATGTAGTGAGTGATAGTCTTTATTTGGTGGTGTGGAGATGGTTTAGGCAAGTGTTTCTCAGGCATCTACCAGGAGCTCAGCACCATGTCTGGCCTTGTCAGCTGTGGTGGTATGCTTTACTGTGGGTATGGAGAGCCTGCCTGGGGAATAGGTCACTTGGATAACTCTGTGCTTTCCTGGTAAGTTTGGGAGATGGGACACCTATAAGAGACCTCCATGGAGGGTGTGTGGAAACACAGATCCTAATGTATTCCATAATGTGGTTGTCTTCCCAGGGTTTTCCCGAACTTTGGGTCAAGGAGGAAGAAAGCCAGATGGTGTCTGCCATGTGCAAGACTGTGTCATGGACCTTTAGGGGTCTTCATTGTTCCTCAATCCCTCTCAGCAAGAATGTTAACAAAAGAGTAGATAGGAGTTATGCCTGTCTGATAGATGGCTGTGATCACTGTATCCACAAAAGGGTGAGTGAGTCGAAGTCTCTATTGGCTCACATTACATTGGGCTCTGCCCATCTCACACACCCCTGACTGATGTCCCAACCTCATTACACAGCTCTAATATTTAATCTCAAATCTCACCATCTCCTAAAATATCTGGTTTTGGGCTCTAAGAATGGTGTAGTTGGAAAAGCAGCTGCTTTGAGGTAATCAAAACTTGTAGCTAGTCTCTGTCACTTCCTAGATGTTAAACTTATTACTTCCAGGACACCTCTCTCTGACTTCATTTTTTATAGTCACATGACCACAGTCTTTTAGGATCCTGATCTAATAGGAAAAAGCTTGACACCTATGGTGTCTCAGACTTAGGGATGGGGGTTTTTGATTGCAGAATGCCCACTGGCACCAGGGGAATGGTCAGGGCAATGTCTCACTACCAGCTCAGAGTTTTCACAGGTGACTGTCTACTCATCACATTTTTTCCTGTGTCCTTCCAATTCCACTTACCCTCTGGCTCCCATAATGAGCCACTATGTATAATGAGTCTTTCCCACTGGTAGAAGGAGGGAGGTTTTTTGTGCAGAGGCATCGTCTTTTTTTTGACATTTCACAGTCTGTAACATCACCAATTTAAACCACTATATTTCAGACCTATTTAGTAATTCTAGACCTCCTAGATCTCTATGATGCCTTAAATCTTTGTTGTGTGCTACCAGTGCCCAACCTTCATAAGAAATGAATACACATGAAATTCCAGCTACCCAGACAGTTTTCTAAAAGACAGTGGAAACATGTCATCTGCTCTTCCTTCAGGACAAATGACAGGGACTTAGCTAGCCCTAGTCAAGAGTGCTCTGACCTTTTTAATAAGGAACTGCAGAGGAGGAGCATGCTCTTCAGCAGAAAAGTTTCTAAATTGCAGAGGAAAGCTGTTAGGCTTAGAGAAAGTGTAATTTATACCAGAGCCCTCTGGCTAGAACAAAGGGAAAAAATGCTGTGCAGTTAAAAAGATTCTGTACAATTTAGGCTGGGTGCCTGGCAAGTTTATAACTGTTCTGATGGAACATTACTTTTTAAAGCTCTTTTTAACAAAATTGATATGAAAATATCCTTATCTATAAAATATTACTATATACATAAATTGTGGGAATTAAAGGATGTAGCCTTTGTGAAGACCTCATATGTAGTAGGCACTCAATGATTCCTCCTCCCTGCTCAGAAGGACTTCAAGGCAACTCTTGAAATGAAGAAATTTAGTTTGTGTAACAATTAGGGTCCAGGGTGCTGGATGGGGAGAGGTTAAGCCATCTCCAAACCTGCCTGCAGGATTGGCTTTGCCATTGTCTGTCGTCTGGCTGAGGGTGGAGCCCAAGTGGTCATCAGCAGCCAGAGGCAGCAGAATGTAGACCAGAGCCTCAGATGTCACCAGAGCTGCTGACTGGCAGCTGCAGTTCCAAAGACCTCCAGGGATCTGTTTCTGTGTTAAAGTCTGACTGCACAGCTCAGGTACCCACAGGTGTTGGGCTGGGAGCCCACTAGACCAGCCACTGAGTAGGAACTGGAAGAGGTGGGTCATGAATTTGAAAGAGCATGAAATGGGTGGATACTGTGTTAGAGAATGGGCACTCAGTAGGCCAGACCAAAGGAGGAGACTTCAGTGTGGAGGGAGAACAGAGAAGGAATTGCTTAGAAATGGAATAGTTGAAAGTGGGATTACCTACTGAGTGAAGATGTGAATGGTTTGGGCCCAGAGATTAAGTAGACATTTGCAGGGGGCAGAAGTTAGATTCTTCACGGAAACTATTTTACTCAACCTCTGAATGTCAGGATCTGACTGCTGTGGTACAGCTTCAGAAAGGCCAGACAGGGGTTAGTTATTTTTCTCTGGGTCATTACCCCTTACTCTATTCCTTCACTGTGACCCTGTCATTTCTTTCATAGGCACTGGAGCACTGTGGGGATATGGATTTCCTGGTGTACATGGCAGGGGTCGATCCTGGGAGTCAGTGAGCAGATCTGGGACAAGGTAAGGATGGGAGTAGGATTTTACACGTGCCATATGGTGCTCTGTTCACCACATTTGCATGTGAACATGTGCACACACAATACATACCTAAGCTCCCATATACCCCATCAATACTGGCTCCAATGGGTGCGGATGGGGCTCACATTGGTCAAACTGCCTATCAGTGGGTTCAACTGGCACTGACCATACCCGGCCTATACTAGGCTCCAGCAGCCTCCTTTACATCAACTTTCTATGTACTGATCACTGCTACAAAGTCAACATCCTGAGATGCCAGAAAAGATTTCTAGGTCTGTCCATGACAGAGATCCTCTCTGCCTGAGATGTCTGAGGATGTCATGGTCTGGACACACTGGCACTCATTCTGGACCCACTGGCACTCATTCTGGACCTTTCAGTCTGGCTGTTCCCATGTGGCCCCTCTGGCTGTCACAGGGACACCTCACCTGTGTATAGACACAGCTGACAGAAGGGGCTCTTGCCTAGACCTGAAATCCCAGCCAAAAGCCAAATTGGCTTCCAGGGGCTTCTGCAGCCTCTGCAGACCTTCTTTCCATGCTGTCCTTTTGGGCCCACCTGAGACAGGTTAGTCCTGGGCCCCTCCTGACCAGAGAATGGTGGAGAATGGGTCTGTGATTTGAGGGTGCCATTTAATTTTCAGGAACTTTTTGTGCTGACTACTCCCTCCCTTCTCTCGGGCATCTCTGTTCCACTTCCTGTATTCTCACATTCCATGGTTATCCCCATCCTTTAGCCAAATTCAGGCTTTTCCAGATTAAAACTGGGGAAAAAGCCCTGGTTTGAGCCTCAGCACCACAAAAACCAACCAACCAACTGGCCAACAAACCAAGCAAACAAAAAACAGCCCTGATGTTGAACATTTCCTGACATACACTAGATTTGAATGTAGATTCCCTTTCTCTCACCTGCCCCTCTCCATGAAGGCAGTGACTATATTAAACAAGTTATCCTGATTTCCTTTTCTATGCTGTCTTTACCCAGCCTCCTTTCTGGAGGCAGTATTGACCGGGGAGAGTTTGTGAGGGGACTGATGGTGTGAGGGTCCTCTTTTACTGTGGGGGAAGAATGGACTCTTCTGGGAGAAGGAATGTGAGGGCACGTATAGGCTTCCAAGATCCCCGAGCTGCCCAGATGACAAGGGAATCAACAGTCCTGGATATAAATGTGAAGTCCGCAGCCCTGCTGCTGAGTCTACTGCTGACCCACATGGAGAACAGGGGGTGAGGGCACCAGAGGAGCCATGGTCCCAGAAGCACTTGGGGCAGGGGCACAGGAAGTGGAGGAGGGTGGGAGAGATGGTAAATGTGTCCTTTGGGAAATGTTCTCTATTTTCATACTTACCTTCTTCTGCATGGAATATAACAGTTGTGATGAAGAGAAATGTTTTCTGGGAACAAGCAGGACTGGTCTTCCAACTCCTTCACCGACCCTTGCTTTTTAATCTCAGGGAGTGGCAGGGAATTTGTCCCTTTTTTTTTTTTTGGTATTAAATTCTTTGATTGGTACATTGTAGGTGTACAACACAATGACATTTCTCACTGGGAATTGTACCATTATATAATGCATCTTGGTTCTTATTTTTTCCCCATTCCTAGCCCTCCCTTCA
>NW_004624820.1:8868614-8881072 GCF_000247695.1 Heterocephalus glaber | reverse complement strand
TGAGAAATGTAATTGTGTTTTATACCTACAATGTACCAATAAAAGAATTTAATAAAGTGCAAAAAAAAAAAAAAGGAAATGGAGTATCTATCCTATGTCTGCCCTACCATTGCATGCATTTTGGAAACACATACTTGTTTGATTTCACAGGCTCACAGCAGGAGAGCGATTTTGCCTCAGGATGGATTGTACCTTGACTCTCAACTATATCTAATTTAGGTGAGATTTTGGATTTAGACTTTAAGGTTGATGGTTGAATGAGTTAAGACATTTGGGGCTATTGGATAAATGAATGAATGTACTTTGTATTTGAGAAAAACATGAATTTTTAGGGGAGTGGGGACTGAATGACAGTGGTTTAAATGTTTGGGTTTCTCTGTGATTGTCAACTTGATTGGATTGATAGAAGCCTAGGAAATCAGTTAAGCACACTTTCAGTGTAGGCAGATCGGTAGATATGGGAGGTGCAGATGGTGTACGGGAGCTGAAATTTCCACCCCATTAAAACATGCACAGTAACTATCCCAAGTGCCCTTAATTTGATCCTCTTCATTCATGCATATGGAAGAGGAGGGCATAGAGCACCCTAAAGGCAGGAAGTGTGGGGGAAATAAAGGGAACTAGAACAAAGGAACTCACTCTTGTTCACGCTTTTGTGATGGCCTGGCTTGTCTATGAGCCATATCCTGCTTTGCAATAAAGCTTTGCTTTTTTTAAACCAGTAAGTACTTTGCTTGCATGTGGTCCTTTTTTGCTTAAGTGTGGCAAGCTAGGCTGTTTCCAGAGAAGATTGGCCCATAAGACAGAAACTGATGGGGGACACTTGTCCTGAATGTGGGTGGCCATCTAATACAGTGGGGGACCCCATGAACAAAAGTGGAAGAAGGAGGAAGCTTGCTAACACAGGCTTTCTCTCTCTCCCTGTTTCCTGGCTGCCATGAGATGAGCAGCTTTTGTCTGCCATGATCTTCCTCCACAATATTTCTGCCTTGCCACAAGGCTAAAAGCACTGGTGCTAGCTGACCATAAACTGAAACTTCTAAAACCATGTGTCAAAATAAACCTTTCTTCCTTTGTTTCTGTCAGGTATTTTGTCAGAATGATGAAACGCTTACTAACACATCCTTCAAAATTCATGATAAAACTTGTTAATATATTAGTAATAAGAGGTGGAGCCTTTAGATGATTAGGCCATGAGGGCTTTGTTGTTGTAAATGGGATTAACTCCTTTATAAAAGAGGCTTCAGAGAGCTGTCTGGCCCTTTTCCCCTCTCACTATGTGAAAACACAGCATTTGCCTATCTGGAGGATGCATTAACAAGGTACCATTTTGGAAGCAGAGATGGTGCCTTCACCGTACAACATATCTACCAGTGCCTTGATCTTGGAGTTCCCAGACACTAAACAGTGAAAGAATAAACCTATTTTTTAAAGTAAATTACCCAGTGTAAGGTATTTTGTTATAGCGGCAAGTATGGAGTAAGATAGGTTTTCCCTACACCACACAATCCAAGGAGGTTCTTACCTTTGTTGTAAGCAGGTTTCCTTTCTTGAGTCCTTGGGATTCTTGACCTGTCAGCTATTGACCTGTCTCTTATCTGTCTCTTCATTGCCTCTAGTGGCAAAATTAAGCCTGAGCAATTGAGCCCCACAGATCTCAAAGAGCCTATGCATCATGCCAACAGTGTGAGGTCCATTCCATGTTATTTTCTACTAGAACTCTGCTGTCAGCTGTAGGCTCCTTGCCTGGAGCAGGTGTTCCAGGCAATTATTTACCTCCTACTGTCTGAGAAAGCAAAGATGCTTACTGCTGGCTTTTTCTTCGTAGTGTCTATATTCCTGTTTCCTTTGGTGTTGAGTCAGGAAGAAGGATGTATGGGCTCCCAGAACCTTTCTGATGATCTGTACTTCCTGACCCCCTTATTTCCAGAGCTTCCTATAACCACCTCCCCTACAAAATGGCTTTTACTCTATGTCAGAAATATTGCTTGAAATCTGAAATAGGTAGAAAAGATAACAAAGCATTTTCAGTGCTGTGTTGGGCTTGACTTTCTCTTGTCTCTGAGCAAAGGTTAATGTGTAGTTTTTGTTAGAGAAACAAATAATTTCTAATAGGACAAATAATACCACAAGATCAGGGTTTATTTCTTGCTAGACATTAACCAATTGTTGTCTAATAGTAATCTTATTCTAATATATCCTATAAATACCTAATTTCTCAGATGCTCTTTGAATTGGTTGTAACATCTTATTTTTTTTAAAGGTGGTTCTTAGGTACTTTATTTTATTATTTTTTTTCCATTAAGTTTATTGGTACATTGTAGATATACAATACAGTTACATTCATCATTAGGATCTTGTACCTTTACATGATGTATCTTGGTTCTTATTTTTTCCCCATTCCCCTGCCCTCCCTTCACCTCCTCCACCCTTCCCTATTTACAAAGACTTTGTTTCCATGTTTTTCCGTTTCTCATATTTTTTCCTTTCCCTTCTTTCCTTTCCCCTACCCCTCCCACTTTTTCTACTCCTTTAGATGTTTTCTTCCTATTTCACAATATCAATTATACATTTTGATCCTTATTTACACTTTTAGTTTTTCACATTAGAGAAACTGTTCCATAGGTTGTAACATCTTATTGACACACTCTCATTAATTAATGAGTCAAAATTGAGACACATGCTCATTTTCATTTGTATGTGAGATATGATGTCATCTTTTTGAAAATTATATTTTAATGTTATTCTATCATGTTCAGGAGCAAACAAAAAGAGGATATTAGTTTTTGCAATAGAGCCCATTTTTATTAATTATGCTGCTGAACTTTTCCCTTTTTATTTTTGTTTACTTTTCACCCAAAAATATGATTCTTTTTTCTCTTCAACAGTCCTTTATCATTCTATAGTTACCATATGACACTCTGCTCCCTCAAAAAGTAGTTTAAAAAGCTGTCTAAAAGTTTCAGACCAAACATCTGAGGTTGTTTATAGAAATGTAAATATGTCAAGTTGTTGTTAGATGAGTGTAAAAAGTGTCATACCTTTGCCAGGTAATCATAGTGACAAGAAAGGATTCCTTTGGACTTTTTTATTGACTCAACTTTTTTTGTTGTTTTTTGGTACTGGGGATTGAACTTGGGACCTTGCGCTTGTGAGGTAGGCGGAGGAACCACTGAGCTAATTGACTCAATTTTTTGACAAAATTTTGACCTCTACTGGGTACTTTCAGATTTCCACCAACCCTTCTCTCAACCAACTTTATCTAGCTCTCAAAGTAAGTTGAAGGCTTCCACCTGCAACAATGCTGTGCAGACTTTCTTTGGTGTCACTATGGAGACATACTTCTCACTGTGGGGAAATTCATATTATAATAAAGAAGACTGCTGTACAATATGGTTTAATGAGCTGAACAGCAAACAAGATAGAACTTGGTAGGAAGGAATTGAGTGGCAGCAGGGACAGTTGGAGGAAAGAAACTGTCTCAATTTCTGGTTCAGAAAGGGGAGACAAAATGTATAGTCTAATACTCCACAAGCCTGATTCTTACATATCACAGTAGGTGACTGGAGGCTCCCACCATGGGAACGATGTAGTGAGAAGCAGAATAGGCATGATCCTGAGTTGCTTCTGCATATTGTTTTGGAAGATCTAGAAAAAAATGACATGAGATTTAACAAACTTAACAATGAGACCTTGCAAATTGATAGGAAGAATACGAATGCCTAAGGAAACAAGAGGCAAAATTAATGAAAAGCTGTGTATAAAAGTACAGAGAAGGAAAAGTAATTTTCTCCCCTACCTTTCTTGTGTTCTTATACTCCAAAGCACAAGAGATAAATTAACATGAGAAAAACAAACAGAAGTTTAATAACACGTATATCTTATGTAGAAGGTATATAAGAGATATAGCTAAGTCTCTAGAGTAGACCTCTAAGAGTTATCTTAGATTTTAGGCTTAAATATTTTCCTTCCCCAAAATAAGAAGAAAGGGTGTGGTGGAAGACCTGGTAAGACAAAACTAAGGTTTGCTATGTTGATTTAAGTCGTGCCTTTCTCATTATCGGTCTTTAGTGACCCAGTCACCCTCTCTTGCTGGTGCAGTGAGAAAGACATTTGGGCAAATGCATATTTTCTTTATAGATGTGAATGTCTCTTACAAAAGGTCAGCTTTTCAGAGTTTCTTCTGTGTCTGCAGTTTCTTACTGTAATCAGTTTAAAGTAAAAATCCTCATGCCAAAGAGGCACATCTTGGGATGGGATAGTGTATTCTTCTACAGTCAAAATTCGAGGTGGCATGTTGTCAGTCCCATCACAAAGATATTTAACTGGGCAATAAATTATGAAAAACTACAAGGTAACTGGTAAAGAAATATAAATATAAATAATGCATTGTCATTTTTTGCTCATCAAGTTGACAAAGAGTTTTAAATAACAATATTTAGTAGTTATGAGAGATGTAATGGAGATGTACATACATTTTTTGATGGAAGTAGAAACTACAGATTTTCAGGAAATCAGTTTGGCAATATGAACAAATTATTGTGTGAAACAGTGTTGGGGAAGCCAGTACATAGATAGCAAAATCATCTACCAAGACAGAAACAGAGTCAAAGGCAAGTTTAATAGGTTTGTTGCATAGCAGCAGGCAAGATGCATGTGATCATTACTCATGCTACATCAAATTGAATGGATTAAGAAACGCCTAGCTTGTCAGTGTAACACAGTTCTGGGTGTTTCTGATGGTTGACAGAAAACTGAGGGAGAAAGACCTATTCTGGATAGAGGTAGCAACAACTAATAGGCTTATAGCCTGGAAGGGATAAAAGGGGGAAAGAAGAAGGAAGTTCCCGGCTTTAGAAGAGCTCCAGTCCTCGCCATTGTTTTTGGATATTGGTCTCCAGTTTCTTTAGCCTTCCAATGCAGATTTACATGGGCAACTCTATAGTGAACTTCCAGGCCTTTCACCTTGGACTGGTGCTGCAGCTTTGATCCCTCTTCTGCGGCTTCCATCTTCTTAGGCTGAGCTGCTACTGGATCATCTGGCTCTTTAGGTGCAGATGCCCAGTGTGGATTCTTCTGTTTCTGATCCTGAAGATGACCATTATGGACTCTCCTTCTGATCCTATAAGGCTCCCTAATAAATCTCTTTGTGTCCCATAATGCCCTTTGTGCCTCCTTTTGTTCCTCTAGAGAATCATAATTAATACAATGTTAGAAAGGTCTACACACTTGATAACAGAGGTGTTGCTGTTTTACTTCTTCTGTTTCCATATTTTTTATTTGTACATAGCATTGGTTACACATATTAATAGGTCTCATTTTGGCAGATATTTACATACACATAACATTTTAATAATTTCCCCCATCACCTTTTGCTGTGCTCTCCCCACTAGTTTCACATTGTTTAGGGGATTTCAATCTGTGAATGTATTTTGATCATATTCCTACATCCTATTACCTATCCTTACTCCTCCTCTCCTCTTCCTTCTTTCCTTCCTTTTGTGTGATAATAGTCTCTTTTCTACTTTCTTGTCATTTTTTAAAGATTTTACATATTAGGGAGAATGTGTGAAATTTGTCTTTCTGAGTCTGGCTTATTTCACTCAACATGGTGATCTTCAGAGCTATCCATTTTTTCTGCAAATGACAAAAATTTTTTTCTGTTTGTGGCTAAATTATTTCATTATGTACATATACACACATTTTCTTTATCCATTCACCTGTTGATTGGCACCTAAGCTGGTTCCACATCTTGGCTATTGTCTATTTTGCCACAATAAAAGTAACCCTATGGTATGCTGACTTTAATTCCTTTGGATATATACCAAGGAATGGTGCAGCTGGATCAAATGGTAGTTCTATTTTTAGTTTCCGAGAAACCTTTATACTGAGTTCCATAGTGACTAACCTAATTACATTCCCATCAGTAGTGTAAAAGCTTTCTTCCCTCACTCCCACATTCTTGCCAGCATTCATTATTATTATTATTATTATTATCATTATTATTATTATTATTTTTTATACTAGGGATTGAACTCAGGACCTTGTGCTTTCAAGGTAGGTGGTGGAACCACTGAGCTAAATCTCCAGCCCATTTTTTTTGTATTCTTGATGATAACCATTCTGAACAGGATAAGATGGAAACTCAGTGTAGTTTTAGTTTGCATTTCTCTAATGGCTAAAGATGTTGAACACTTTTTCACGTACTTATTGGCTGTTTGTATTTCTTCTTTTGAAAATTATTCAATTCTTTCCCCCCTTTATTAATTGGGTTATTTGATTTTTTTGATGTTAAGTTTTTAAAATTCTTTATATATTCTAGATATTAACTCTGTTGAAAAAGTAGCCAGCAAATATTTTCTCCCATTCTATATGTTGTCTCTGTTATTTGTTTCTTTTGCTGTGCAGAAATCTTTTCATTTGATATAGTTTCATTTGGTGATTGCTGTTATTTCTTGTGCTATTGAAGTCCTATTCAAGATGTCTTTGCCTGTGCCTATGGCTTCAATAATTTTTTTTCTATGTTTTCTTGAGGCAGGGTTTCACTATGTAGTTCAAGCTGTCCTTGAACTCACTATGTAGCCCAGGCTGGCCTCGAACTAACAGCGATCCTCCTGCCTCAGCCTCCCGAGTGCTGGGATTACAGGCATGTGCCACCATGCCCAGCCTATGTTTTCTTTTAGTAGTTGCAAAGTTTTGGGTCTTATACCTAGGCCTTTGATTGGTTTTGAATTTTTTTTTGTACAGAGTGAGAGATAGCTATCTAGTTTCTGCAAGTTGGTATCTGGTTTTCCCAATATCATTTGGTAAAGAGGCTGTCTTTTCGCTAACATATATTTTTGGCTCATTTATCCAGAAACTGGTGGCTGTACTTGCACGGGTTCACTTCTTTGTCCTCTGTTCTCTTTCATTAGTCTACATGTCTATTTTTGTGCCAGAATGAGGCTGTTTTTGTTACTATGACTTTGTGGTATAATTCGAAATTGGGCATTGTGATGCCTCCAGCTTTGCTTTTGTTGCTTAGGCTTCCTCTGGATATTTTGGGTCATTTGTGTTTCCATATGAATTTTAGGATTTTTTTCTAGCTCTGTAAAGAATGTCATTGGCATTTTTATGAGAATTGCATCAAATTTGTAAATTGCTTTTGGTAGTTTAGCCATTTTAACAATATTAGTTCTTCCAATCCATGAATATGGGAGGTCTTTCCATCTTCTAGTATCTTCTTCAATTTCTTTTTTCAATGTTCTGAAATTCTCATTATGGAGGTCTTTCTCCTCCTTGGTAAGATTGATCCCTAGGAATTTTATTTGTTTATTTTGAAGCTGTTGTAAATGGAATTATTTTCCTGATTTCTTTCTCTGCTAGTCTATAATTGCAGTACGGAAAAGCTATTGACTTTTAATGTTGATTTGGTACACTGCTACTTTGCCGAGCTTATTATGAGCTCTAAATGTCTTTAGGGTCTTCTCACTATAGAAAGTCTACTTTTCAGATATGAGTATAGCTACTCCTGCTTGTTTTCAGTTCAATTTGCATAAAATATTTTTTTTCCATCCTTTCACTTTTAGTCTGTATATATTTTTGCAAGTGAGGTGTGTTTCTTGCAAGCAACACAGGTCTTGTTTTATTAAAATCCAATTTACCAGTTTGTGTCTTTTAATCAGAGAATTCAGATAGCTGCATTAGTAGTTGCTTTCTTTCAGGGTTTGAAACACATGAACTCCCTGGCCTTAGGGTTTCCAAGGAAAAGTCTGAAATTATTCTTATAGGTTTGTCTCTATAAATGACTTGCTATTTTTCTCTTCAATATTCTTTCCTTGTTCTGTACTCTTGCTGTTTTAACTACAGTGTGACTTAGAGAGGTTCTTTTTTAGTCATGCCTATTTAAGGTTCTGAATGCCTTTTGTACCTGGATGTTTATATCTTTTCCAAGATTGTGGAAACTTTCTGTTATTATTTCATTAAACAGATTTTCCATGCCACTAGTCTGAACCTCAGCACTACACTACACTAAAATTCATAAGTTAGGTATTTTAACTATGACCAAGAGTTCTTTTTCTTTTAGGGTTGAATATTTTTCCCAGATTTATTGAGGTATAATTGACAAATAAAGTGTTTTGATATATGCTTACTTTGTGAAATTATTACTACATTCAAGCTCCATCTCCTCACAGAGTTGCCATTTTTCTTTTTGTGGAGAGAACTTTCAAATGCACTCTTTTCCCAAGTTTCAAATAAGCCATCTTACTGACTATATTTATCATGCTGTACTTTGGATATCCAGTTTATTTACCCTCCATTAATGAATTTTTGTACACTTTGAGTAGCATCTTCCCATTCCCCTTTCCCCAGACTAGCAGTCCAGTCTACCTGGCTTCTGGGACAGTGTTTTTAATCTAAGAGAGGGCAGGAGGAGGGGGGAAGGGAGAATATTATGTGATTATATATCTACCTTTATGAATTTCTTCCTTGTTTTGATAGTACTTTGACATCCTCCAGAAATGATATGTGTGTCTTTTTTTCTGCTCTCCACTCTTATTTGTACCCGGTCTGGAGAAGAGATGTAACCTCAGAGAAGAGAGAAGAGGAGGATCCAACTCAAGAGACTCCATAAAGTGTGGATTGATAAATCCTTGCTCTGCAAACAACTGCTGTGGGATCCATGTACAGAGTCTGAGGTCCAGTTCCTGCATCTCTACTTCTCATCATCACTCTCTGGATCTTCATTGTCACAGGCAATACATGAGGGACAAGCACTCAAGTCTGTTCTGCTGGCTACTCAACTAGAATGCTCTCAGAGAATTTGAAAGTGGCATCCAGCCCTGGTAGCCAGTCTAGTGGGAAAATAGTTGGAGCCAGAAGGCCAGGGTTTAAGACTTGGGTTTATTCTTTACCTTCTATATAATACCAGGCAAACACAATCTCTTTGAGCCTTAGTTTTCTCGTTATAAAACGAAGGATACTCTATTAGTGTGTTTTCTGTTGCTGTAACAAAATACCTAATGCCGGTACTTTATAAAGGAAAGAGATGTATTTAGTTCTCTGTTTTGGATGTTGAAAGTCCAAGTTGGGCAGCCTCATCTGTTTTGCCTTTGTGTCATAACACGGCAGAGAAGCAAGAAGGAAAACAATGGGCTGCTTGCAGAAGAGGTCAAACCGAGGAGTGACCTTGGTAACAACCCACTGTCCTCAGAACTAACAGAGTCCATGAGAACTGCATTCTTCCCTACTGGGGCCAACACTCGAAATGATTTAATCACTTTCCATTAGGCCCCAGCTATTAAAGATTCCACCATCTCTCTACACTGCCATACTGAAGACCAAGCCTCTCTCACTTGAAGCTTTGGGGGAAATCACATACAAACTGATGCTAATATCTACCTCACAGAATTACAAAGCTTTAGTGAAATATATGGTTAGGACCTAGTGTACAAATGACCAATGCTCTTTTTTTTTTTAGCATTTTGAATCTTTAAGTTAGGAAATATCCACTTAATGTGACGAATTTGGAAGTAATGACTAAAATGAATCAAACTTTTTTTTTACAAACTTTAGCCTATAAACCTTTTAGCTTCCACTTGGCCCTTCCAGCAGATAACACTGAATACTCCAAGAAGAAAGGCAACTTTCACAGCATTCTAGCTTTCTCTTTTCTCTTTTTTTTTCATCTGTGGCCTCCAAATCATTCTTTACAAGGTTAGGGCTGGACTTTACAGAGAATGAAGTCTTGTGGCCCTGGTCTTTTGCCATATCTGGTTTTGCCAGTCTAGAACTTCTTATAAATGGAATCAGACAATACATATCCTATTGTTTCCAATTTTTTTTTCACTCAGTATAACAACACTGAGACTCATCCACATGGTTTGTGTATTAGGAGTGTTGTTTCTGTTATTGCTGAGTAGCATTCCATAGAATAAACATGCGCAATTCATTTCATCACTCTGCTGATGGATATTTGGTTGTTTCTAGTTTGTTGTTCTTCTAGTTGTTGAGACCAGAGATAAGAATTTGGTAGAGAGTCCCACTAGTAACATACTTGTCTGCATTGCTTTAGGAAAACTTCCCATATGATTCTTCTAAGAGTCTATGAGAGCTGGAATTTTCAAGGAATGATTCAGTTGGATTTTTCATACTTTGAGGAGGTCTGTACAGGTTTCAGTCTATAGTTGGCTGGCTCTAAGGCAGAGTGGCACATGGTAGAGAGGTGTCACAGAGAAGAAATAGTTCATTGCATACAGAAGACAGCAAAAGCAG
Source organism: Heterocephalus glaber (assembly GCF_000247695.1). The sequence goes on along the minus strand of NW_004624820.1, from coordinate 8,870,818 downwards.
CAAGAAGAGTTCTTGAATATCTTGACGATAATTTCTGCTTTTATTTTCTTTCTTAGTGTCTGCATTTAATAGTTCCTCAACTTTATCATAAAGCCCCGAAATTCTGTCTTCTGCTTGGTCCAGTCTATTGGTGAGGCTTTCTGCTGAGTTTTTTTTTTACTTATTGTGCTTTTTTTTCCTGGAATTTCTATTTGGTTTTTCAGAATCTCTATCCCTTTGTTGAATTTATTCTTCATATTCTGAATTGACCTCTTTAATTCATTAATCATTGATGAATTATTAATGATTCATTAATCATTTTTTAATCAGTCTTTTGACTTCTTTGTCATTTCACTTACTTTGATATATTTGGATTCTGTTACTAATGAATTATGAAAATTTGGAGTAGTCCTGTTGCCTTGTTTTTTCATACTTTTTGTGTTTCTATACTGAAATTTGTGCAACTGTTGGGATGAATATTTTTTTCACTTTTGTTTGAGGGCCTTCGTAGTGTCTAGCCTTCTTTTGGGGGCTATGTCCCCAGCACCACTCAGAGAGAAAAAAAAATTAAACTGCAGTATTGTCAATGACAGAAAGACAATTCAGATATTTGTAGGGAATAGGGAAAGGGGACGTTAGTAGGACCTCTGCAGTAAGTCCTAGTCTCCTGCGAGCCATGACAGCACAAGGCAAATTGACTTATTATACAGGAAAGGTAGAAAAAAATAAGACTTTGATAAGAAGCTAAGCTTTGGGCTTGATCAGTGCTGCTCTGGGCATCAAAAATGAAAGCCCTTGTGCACCTTTTATTCAGTACATCGGCAGAAACAAATGTAACAAATGACTCAGGACAGAGAGTTCATTACATCGGGAGAAACAAATGTTTAACAGATGACTGGAGAACGTTGGAATTCCTAGATCAATGAGGAACTATGCGGATGAAGATTTGTTCCTCCCAGTATGTCTTCAGCTCGTGTAATCTTGTCCTGGAGCAGCACAGCATCACCGAATCATTGAGGTCTCAGTTGTGATTGGAGGCCAAAATGGCATTATGTCTCAAAATGCCGTAGCTGGCCTGTATGCAGGAGAACTAGGCCTAATCAAATGATTTTTCCCTAAAATTATGTAGCATTGCTCCCAACAGATATGAAGACCAATTAAAAGCAACAACTATATCACCATTAACAATAGGAAAGAAATAAACAATAATAATATAGATTCAAAGACAAACCAGATGTTGAAATTTCTAGAATTCGAATGATTTCTACCCCATTTTTCTTGCCATTTTGTTTTTTTGGTACTGGGGATTGAACTCGGGTCCTTGCACTTGCACAGCAGGTGGCGAAACCACTGAGCTAAATCCCTGGCCCTCCAATGATTTCTAGAACTTCACTAGATTTCTAATATCACTTCATTGTGATCTGATGCAATACAAAAGTTTATTTCAATTCTTTTATATATACTGAGACATGCTTTACAGCCTAAAATATGATCTGTTTTGAAGACAGTTAAATGGGAGCTGGGAAGATGTATATTCCATTGTTGGATCTGTTATCTACTTGTTCTATGGTATGGTTTCTTTATTGTTTTTTTGTCTGGTCTATTTGTGAGAGTTGGGTAGTAAGAGTCTTCTACTATGGTTGTTTTGTTATCTATCTGTCCTTTTATACTAAGCAGTTTTGTAAAATTGAGTACACTGATATTTGGGGCATATATATTTATAATTGTATCTCGTATTGGTGAGTTGCTCCTCTCACCAGTATGTTGTGACCTTCTTTTTCTCTTCTGACCAATTTTCATTTGAAGCCAACTTTGTCAGAAATTAGAATAGCTACTACTGTTTTCTTTAGGGTCTGGTTGCATAGAGAATCATTTTCTGTCTCTTCATTTTCAGTCTCTGTGTTTCTTTGTGGATAGGATTGTCTTTTGGAGGCAACATATTGTTGGGGTTTTTTTTCACCCATTAATTTATTGGTACATTTTAGGTATACAACATCATTGGGATCTTGTACCATTACATGAGTCTCTTAGTTCTTATTTTTTTTTCCCCTTCCCTTGCCCTCCCTTCACCCCCTCCACCCTTACCTAGTTGCAAAGACTTTGTATCCATTTTTTACCTCTTCTCATATTTTTTCCTTTCCCTTTTTCCCCTTCCCCTACCCCTCCCAATTCCCCTGCTCTTTTAGACCTTTTCTTCCTGTTACACAATATCAGTTATACATTTT
>NW_004624820.1:8720979-8735902 GCF_000247695.1 Heterocephalus glaber | reverse complement strand
AAAAAATAAGAACCAAGATACATCATGTAAAGGTACAAGATCCCAATGATGAATGCAACTGTATTTTATACCTAAAATGTACCAATAAACTTAATGAAGAAAAACAACTAATAGGTCTATATCAAATTAAAAAGCTTCTGCACAGTAAAGAAAACAACCAATGGAATGAAGGGAAAACCTATAAAATGGGAAAAAATTTTGCCAACTATATCTCAGAGAGAGGACTAATATCTTCAATATATAAAGAATTCAAAAAAATCCTAAAATAAAAGTCCAATCAAAATGGAAAATTAAAATAAATAGACACTTCTCAGAAAAAGTAGAAACTGGCAATGAGCGCATGAAAAAGATGTTCAACATCTGTGAGTATCTGAGAAATGAAAATTTAAAAATACTGAAATTCTGTATTCCTCCAGAAAGAATGGCTACCATCAACAAATCAAATAAGAACAAATGTTTGTGAGGTTGTGGGAAAAAAGAATCACCTCTACTTTCTTGGTGGGAATGTAAACTATGTAAGTCAGTGTGGAGATTCCTCAAATAAACTAAAATTAGAAATTCCATTCAACTCAGTTATTCTTATTCTAGTATCTTCCTAAAAGTGTTAATGATATCATATTACAGTGATACTCACACACCTATATTTATAGCAGCACAACTCACAATAGCTAAATCGTGGAAGTAGCCTACATGTCCATCAACAGATGAATGGACAATGAAATTATGGTATTTGTACAAATTGAGCAGTACTCTTACATAAAGAATAAATTTGAATCGTGTAGGAAAATGGATGAGCCTTGAGACCATACTCTCAAGTGAAATGCATCAGACACACAAGTTGAAATATTGCATGGCCACTCTTATATGAGAAATCCAAGGTATAATTCTTTAAAGAGCAGCATAAAAGACAGTAGGAAACAGAGTGATACATATTTAGCAAATGCAAAGGAGATTTAGAGGTGGAGAGGGGGAGCAAGGGGAGGTGAAGGGAACATAAAAAATTAAGATGTGTTATGTACATGGACCAACTCTCTTTGATGAATGTAATCATTATGTTCTGCAAACATGTACTAATAAAAAGGAAATGGCTTCATTGTCTTTTTCTGGTTCCATATATAATATAGGTTACTAAGAAAGAATCTGTTGAACAGTATATTCAAGTATGAGGAGGAAAATGAAAAGTGCTTGAAATCCTATTATGCTGCCAGCCTCATCATCATACCTTCATCCCTCATGAACACACACACACATACATTCAATTTTCATTTTTATCAGTATATAGTATTCTTTGTTGGCCAATTTATTCTCTTCTTCCTTGCTATGATTTTTTGTTTTATTAAAGCTCTAGTTTGCATACTTTTTCTGTAGTGGCATGTAGAATTTTAAAATTCATATCCATAACTAGCATTATTTATGTAATAAAATAGTTCAAAATAAAGTGTAGAAAACAACATAATGAACAGCCAGGAACCATATCCCAGGTTAAGAAATAAAATGCTACACATAGAGCTAATTCACTCTATCCTCTCTTTACATTCTGTCCCCTCTGCTCCTCTAAAGAAGAAATCATTGTCATAAACTTGGTTTGGATTATTCCTGTGCTTGTCTTCATACACATATTACATATATGTATCCTTTAATTATATCGAGCATGTTTTCCATATATTTAAACCTTATATATGGTATCACATTGAACACATTCATGGAAAAAATTTTGTCTTCATCTAAGATTTTATGAGCTTTATTTACATTGAAATATGTAGTTCTGATCCATTCACTTTAATTTCAGTAAACCTAGAAGAGGGAAAAAGACATGATTGAAAAAAATATTATGTATTAATGCCTATAAAATATTTAGGCACTTAATATTTTTATTTTTATGATTGGATTTAGTGTTAATTTGTTATTAATTGAATATTTATTTAGGGCTCACAAACAATCAAATATGGTGAAAAGCATTTGAGACACAATGAAGATAAAAATCAGACCAAGTCCTTGCTCTTAAAAAGTGTACAGTTTTCTTGTGAGTTAAGTGTCAGGCAATAATCAAGTTAACACACTCATCTTTAAATTATGAACTGTGATATAGTTACCCCTGAGTTGAGGATACCAAGAGTTTGGGCAGACCAAAGTAGCCAAACTTTATATGACAGAGGATTGGAAAGGAGGGCGTATATAGAGAGAATGTCACACATCTGTAGAATCCGGAAGATACTCAATATTTCTTTAGTATCCAGAAGAGTACTATTCAACACATGCATGTTAGAAAACTAAGTCCAAAGAAAATTCCACCAGAAAGAAGTATAGGTCCTCTCATAGGGCCAGGAATAGTGCCTATTCTCACCAGACAGACTAAAATTCGTAATTCATGGTATGTTAGGCAAAGTGCTTAGAAGGCTCTTTTTCTATTCATGGTGAACAATTATCCCTGGGCACTGGTCCAATCCTATTCAACAAACCCTAAAAGCAAAACATAAAAGGACCAAACTGTTCCCAAGTGACTTAACTGTGCCCCAAGAGAAAACTGAGAATATTAATAAGAATAAAAAATATTAAGAATATAACAATATAAAATTCACTGTTTGGCTTCCAATAAAAATTGTAAGGCATGCAAACAAGCAGAAAAATGCAACCATAATAAGAAAAAAAAATCAATCAATCAAAATCAGCAGGGAAGACCAACATAGGGAAGCAGAAACAGGCAGCACTGTACAGCTTCTCCACGACCAGGAATGGAGACAGAGGGAAGCAGCTACACAGCAAGAAAAAGAAGGAGACTCAAAAGGAAAGCTAGAAATTCAAAGTATAATTAAACTGAAGAGCAAAGTAAAAGACAGATAATAGGAAACAGGGAGATAGGTCTTTTGCAAAAGAGAAGAAAACCAAGAGATGGAGGAGGATGGGAGAGAGAGGAAGAAAGGAGGTGAAAAAATTTAAAATGTGTTATGTACATGTATCAGCTCCCCACGATGAACGTGATCATTGTGTACTGCAAACATCTGAGGAGGGGTCCTCGCCTTCTCCCAGTTCTCCAAGGTTGAGGGTTTGGTCGGCTCAGGACTAACTTCCTCAGTGCTTAGAATCTGAAAACAATGACAAATGTGGATGATAGGCATCACCTCATCTCTGAAGCAGCTCATGAAATAAATCCTGGACCAATGAATATCCAGTTTGATTTATCAGCCCTAAGATCCAAAAGGCCTTTCTATACAGAACCCACAAACATCGTCAATGTGAATGATGTCATTCAGAGGGTTAGTGACCATGCTTCTGCCATAAACAAGAGGATTCATTACTATAGCTGACTTTCTACTCCTGCAGACAAGGCACTGGTTGTTCCAGACCATGTAGTCCCAGCTCCAGAAGAGTGCTATGTGTATAGTCCTTTGGGTTCTGCTTATAAACTTCAAAGTTACACTGAAGGATATGGCAAAAACACCAGTTTAGCGACCATTTTCATGATTTGGAATACCTTGATGGGGACATCTATACTAAGTATTCCTTGGGGCATAAAACAGGTTGGATTTGCTACTGGAATGTGTGTCATCATGCTAATGGGCCTTTTAACACTTTAGTGCTGCTACAGAGTGGTGAAATCACGGAGTATGATAGGTTCGTTGGATACCACTACCTGGGAATATCCAGATGTCTGCAGATACTATTTCAGTTCCTTTGGGCAGCAGTCAAGTCTCCTTTGCTCCTTGGTGTCTCTCATTGGAGTAATGATAGTTTATTGGGTGCTTATGTCTAATTTTCTCTTTAATACTGGAAAGTTTATTTTTACTTTTATTCATCACATTAATGACACAGACACTATACTGAGAACCAATAATAGCAACCTTATGATTTGTCCAAGTGCTGGGAGTGGAGGCCATCCTGACAATGACTCCATGATTTTCTATTCCAATGACACAGGAGTCCAGCAGTTTGAAAAGTGGTGGAATAGGTCCAAGATAGTACCCTTTTACCTTATAGGGCTCCTCCTGCCACTGCTCAATTTCAAATCTCCTTCGTTTTTTTCAAAATTTAATATCCTAGGTAAGGTATGATGCTGAGTTGTGGAATATCTGTCTAGTGGAATACACACTGTATTCTGTAATACTATGGTCTAACTGGGGAGAGAGTTACCTTTCAGGTCTGGTTATCTCTGTTAAATTTGTTCATCTGTATAGTACCCTGTTTTTTGTTAATCTGCAGGTTGGCACAAAGGAAAATATAGATGACCATTTTTATTTCATGTCCCTTTTTGGCTTTTTGTGACATGACTTATTTGATTTCCCATTCTCACCTTACTGAACAACCCAGCCTTCTTTCTTCTTAAGATACAACTAGAGAAAACAGATCAAAATTTTAGAAGGAGAGCTCCAAATGGTTATTACAGGAATCCTCAGTTTTATGGTTTGGAAACATTAGAACTTACTAAAGGAGTTTATGTAATTTTTTTTGTGTCATTTCCCTATAAGAGTATTACACAGAATTGTCACCTGACTTTACACCTGAGGTCATTCTCTAACTCAGGCTTCTTAGGTTTATTCTGCTTTTACTCTTTCCTTGGTGCTGCTTTTTTCTTATGATCCTACTGCCTCTTAAAATGAACAGCCCTCTTTCTGTGAGTCTTGTTTTTCAGAAACCACCAAAGGAATGTTTTGATACTATTTAAGATGGCAAAAGGAACCCCCAGTGAGAGCTCACATCTGATTAACTAAAAAAAAAATACAAGGATAGGAAGATTGATAGATCCAAATAGACTGCAGGAGTTTATCTCTTCTATAAATCTGACCTCTTAGTAGGCAGCCTATATAGTATAAAACAATCAATCAGATTATCTATCACATCAAGGAACCAGGAAATGGAAAAACAAAATGTAAACCGTTTTCCAGAAGATAAAAAGGGGAAGTAAAAATACTTCTTTATGTCTTTTGCCTCACTGTAAGCTGCCATAAACAACCAGAAAATGAAGTATTGTGGTTATATAAGCTTTCATCTCTTGCTTTCATCCTTTCTGAATCAGCTAATCTCTAAATCCACAGTACAGTTTATACAGCTCAGTTATGGTTTCCTGATTTGTTACTGACTTTCCAGTGGAACAAGTCTTTTAAAAGCATATAAACTTATAGGATTTGCTCAGTTAGGCAAAACAATCACCAGATTTCCAACCAGACTGATTATAATCCAACTCCTTAAGCATATTCTGCTTCCGCCCGTTTCCTTAGTACTTTCTCTATTTTTAAACTTCTGTAGAGAAACTAGCAATCAGAGGATATTCCTAGGTTTCCTGGCCATGCTCCATAATAACTGGACTTAGATCATCAAAAGGAATCATTCTCTAACTTCTACATTGCTAAAACATACTGCATGCCCACTTTACCTGTCTATAATACCTGGGAATGGAATCTGGAATCTTTCCATCAATGAAGTAGTACTACCCAATCAGAACCTCATATAGATACTAGATCAGATTATTCATGAATTATGTAGTTTATCACTTTTCTTAAATGTTTATGACCCACATTCACTACTTTTCTTTCTTTATTTTATCACTTCACATTAACTATGTGACAAACTTTTCCAGCTTTCTGATAATCTCTAATATTCAATAAAAAGAATAAATGTTGGTTTCATGTTATTTGATTCTATGAAACTCTACAATTTAAAAAATGTACTGCAAATATATACTAATAAAAAATTAAATTAAATTTTAAAAGGAAAGAAACAAAGGCAAAATGGAGTAAAGACTAAAGCAGTCTGCTAGGCCAACCCTTACACCCATGGGAAAAAGTGCTGGGATTAAGTGGAAATCGGACACTCAGAAAAGGCTTGGCACTAAGACCATCACATAAAAGTAGAAAAGACAGCCAGACATGACGGCTACATGTCTGTATCCCAGCATGATGGAAGGCTGAGCAGGAGGACCACAAGTTTGAGGCCAGCTTGGGCAACTTAGCAACTTAGTGAGACCATGCAGATCAGTGTGAAGGCTCTGACTTCAATTTTCAGTACTGTGAGGAAGAAAGAGGGGGAGAGGGAGAGGGAAAAGGAGAGGGAGGGGAAGGAAAAGGAAGGAGGGAGGAGGAGGAAAATGGCAAATAGGAAAAAAAGAAAGTAGAAGAGATATCCTTCCCAACAGATGCATAAATCTCAATATAGAAATATAAGAAGTATAAACAAAAAAGCAATATGAATCCTCCCAATGTCTATAACTTGTCAGTAAATGAATGCATATATTGAGATGGGTGAAATGCCAAAGAATTCAGAAGAGTAATTTTAAAAAATAATTATTTCAAATAGGATAAAATAAACAGCTGAATGAATTAAAGGAGACAATACAAGATATGAATAAGTAATAAAGAGACAGATTCTGAAGAAGCACCAAACAGAAGCCTAGGAAATAAAAAATACAATAAGTCAAATAAAAGAACTCAGTGGAAAGACTCACCAATAGACTGGACCAAGAAAAAGACAGGATTTCAGGTTTGAAAATAAGTTTGATGAATTATTATACACAGACAGTAATAAAGAAATTATAAACAAAACATCCAAGAATTCTGAGTCATGGTGAAAAGACAAACCATATGAATTTTTGGTGTAGAATGGTGTCCTGGGTTTAGACTAGTTGCATAAAAAAATCTATTTAATACAACAGAAAACTTTCCAAATCTTGGGAAAGATATACACATCTAAATTCAGGAGGCATTTAAGACCCCAAAGAGCATGATCACATTACATCATAGTTAAAATGTTAAGAGCACAGAACAAGGAAAAATATTGAAACCTGTAATAAGAAAAACTAAGGCAGTTATAGGGAAAAATTCATCAGGATAACTGCAGACTAACTGGAGAAACTAAAAGCCAGGAAGGCATGAAATGTTGTATATTAAACCCTGAAAGAAAATAACTGCCAACCTAAATTACTATATCCAGAAAAACAATCCTTTGGGCCGGGGATTTAGCTCAGTGGTTTCGCCACTTGCTGTGCAGGTGCAAGGACCCGAGTTCAATTCCCAGTACCAAAAAAAAAAAAAAAAAAAAGAAAGAAAAACAATCCTTCAAAGTTGAAGATGAAATACAGAGATTATAAGATAAGCATAAGCTAAAGAAATTTATGACCACTAATCCAACATTACACAAGATATTCAATGCAATCCCAATTGAAATTCCAACAGCATACTTCACAGACCTGGAGAAAACAATCCAAAAATTCATTTGGAACCAGAAGAGACCTAGAATAGCAAAAGCAATTCTAGGTAACAGAGACATGACACGGGGTAATTGCCAACTTGAAACTATACTATAAAGCTACTGTGATAAAACAAAAAAAAAAAACAGCATGGTACTGGCAAAGAAACAAACCTGAGGATCAGTGGAACAGATTAGAAGATGCAGAAACAACTTGAGACACACTCAGCCATCTCATCTTTGACAAAGGAGCCAAACACCCTCACTGGAGGAAAGATAGCCTCTTTAATAAATGGTGCTGGAAAAATTGGGCTTCAACTTGCCAAAGAGTAAAACTAGACCTATATCTCTCACCATGCACTAAACTAAAATCAAAATGGATTAAAGATCTAAATATTAAAACAGAAACACTAAACCAGCTGGAAGAGAGGTTAGGTGGAACTCTTGAAGACATTGGTGTAGGAAAAGATTTTATGAACAAAACCTCAGTTGCCCATGAAGTAGCACAAACAATCAACAAGTGGGACCTCTTCTTATTAAAAAGCTTCTGCACAGCAAGGGAAACCACCAGCAGTGTGAAGAGACAACTCACAATGTGGGAAAAAATTTTCACCTGCTTTTCCTCAAAGGTCTACTATCTAGAATCTATAAAGAACTTAAAAAAATCAGACCTCCCAAATTTAAAGACCCAATCCAAAAATGGGCATCTGAAATGAACAGACATTTCTCACACAAAGAAGTAGAAATAGCAAATAAACATATGAAAAAAATGTTCAACATCACTGGTTATTTGAGAGATGCAAATGAAAACAACACTGAGATTGCACCTCACCCCAGAAAGAATGGTTGCTATCATGAAATTAGCCAATAACCCTTCTCCACTGTTGGTGGGAGTATAGACTGGTGCAACCACTGTGGAAATCAATATGGAGACACCTCAAAGAACTAGAACTTTAGAGGTCCCATTTGACCCAGGTATTCCTCTGCTGGGTGTCTTCCCAAAAGAATTAAAAGAATCATACCACAGCGATATATGCGTACCCATGTTCATAGCGGCACAGTTCGTAATAGCTAAAACTTGGAAACAGCCCAATTGCCCATCAACTGGAGACTCGATAAAGAAAATGTGGTTTTTTATAAAATGGAGTACCACTCAGCCTAAAGAGTGAGAAATTAGAGGCATTTATAGCTAAATGGATGCAGATTGAGGTGATACTATTAAGTGAAATAAATAGGACACACATGTGTAAATACCAAAGTTTCTCTGGTATGAGAAACTGAAAGTAAAGTGTAAATAGCAATAAAAATGTATAATAGAGCATGTGAAATAGGAAGAAAAGGTGCAAAGGGGAAGGCGAAGTGGGAGGGATTGGGGAAAGGAAAGAAGGGAATGGAATTAATATGAGAAAATTAAAAAGTGAAAAAATGAAAAAGTCTTTGTAAATAGGGAGGGATGGAGGGGTTGAAGGGAAAGCAGGGGAATGGGGAAAAAAATAAGAACCAAAAGAGGTTATGTAAATGTACAAATCTCCAATGATGAATGTCATTATATTGTATACCTAAAATGTACCAATAAAATTAATTTTAAAAATCTTACTTACACAAGAGGGAGAGTTAGATAAGCTATTGAGAATTAGGAAAGAATAAAATTTTAAAAATAGCAGAGTAACAGGAATTAGTAATACCCATCTATAGTAACTCTTAATATAAATAGTCAATTTTCTAATTAAAAGACACAGAATGGCAGATTGGATTAGAAGCAACAAGACCAACCTCTTTGCTGTCTGCAAGAAACAAACCTCACTAAAAAGTAACATGAAGATGCAAGAATGGTAAACAATATCCCATGATGATAGAATACAAAAGCAAGATGGAGAAGCTATATTTATATCTTATGAAGCTGACTTCAAGACAAAATTAGTCAGAAGAGACAAAGAAGGCCAGTATCTATGGTATGGAGAGCACCCCACCCACAAAATATAACCATTGTAAATATATATGCACCAAACATCAGTGTATCCAATTTCACAAAACAAACACCACTCAACATAAAGTGACACATAATCCTGAAATAACAGTGGATGACTTTGATACAGAATTCCATTCTCATCAATAGATAGGTCATCCAGACAATGCAACAACAAAAATGGCAGAGCTAAACTATACCGTAGATCAAATGGACTTAACAGATATCTATAGGACATTCCATCCAACAACTACAGAATACACATTCCTCTCAGCAGGTCATGGAACATTCTCCAAAATAGAACATATTTTAGGCTATAAAGCAATTTTTAACAAACACAAAATTTGAAATAATTTCTTACATCTCATCAGATCAGAATGGAATAAAATTAGAAATAAGCAGCAAGAGAAACAACATGGAGATTGAACAATTCACCTTTGAATGATTAGTGGGTCACTGAAGAAATCAGAAAGATATTTAAAAATTTCTAAAGTCAAATGAAAATGGAAACACATCAGAATCTCTACAATACTGCAATGGCAATTCTAAGATGAAATGTATGAGTACATAAATAACCTAATGGTGTATCTCAAGGTCTTAGAAAAATAAGAACAAACTAAAAGCAAACCAAGTAGAAGGGAAAATAATGAAGATCAGAGATGAAATTAATGAGATAGAATCTAAAAGAACAATAAGCAGGATGGATGAAACAGAGTTCACTTTTTAAAAAGATAAAAATATTGATAAACTCTTAGCCAAAATAATGCAAGAGACCCAAATCAATATAATTAGAGGTAAAAAGGGGGAATGTTAAAACAATCACCACTGAAATCTAGAGGATCATTAGGAGATATTTTGTAACCTATGTCATAATACAGAATCTAAAAGAAGTGGAGACATTTCTAGACATGTGCCCTACAAAAATTGAACCAAGAAAATTAAAATCCTAGACAGATCAGTAAGGAATGGTGCTAGGAAAACTGGTTATCCATTTGTAGAAAATGGAAACTAGTGTCATCTCTCTCACGCTATACTAATCAAATAAAAATGGATCAAAAACTTAGATATAAAAACAGAAACACTGAAACTGTTGGAAGGCTAGGCATAAGCAAAGACTTCCTGAACAGAACCTCAGAAGCACAAGAAATATATCAGGAATCAACAAATGGGATTACATCAAATTAAAATGCTCTGCACAGAAAAGAAACAACATAGTGAAAAGACAACCTACAGAATGGGAAAAAAAATTGTCAGCTACCCTTCTGATAGAGGTCGAATATCCAGAATATGTAAAGAATTCAAAAGTTAATTCCTCCAAAACCAAAGATGCAATCAAAAAATGAGCAAATGAACTGAGTAGATATTTCTCAAAAAAAAGAAGTCCAAATGGCCAATGAGTACATGAAAACTGTTTAGCATCTTTAGTCATTGGGGAAAACCAACTCTAAGATTTTGTCTTAGTCTAATTAGTATGGTTATCATTAACACACACACACACACACACCAACAAAAATGCTGGCAAGGTTGTAGGGACAAAGGAGACAAAGGAACCCTCCTACATTTTTGGTGGGAATGTAAACTAGTACAACCACTAGGAAATCAGTATGGAGATTCATCAAAAAACTAAAATTAGAACTTTCATTTGACCTAGCTATACCATTCTGGATATTTTCCCAAAAGAGTTAAAGACATATAATCCTGATAGATGCACACCTATGTTTATAGCAGCACAACTCACAATATCTAGTCTGGAAACAGCCTAGATGCTCATAGACAGATAAATGGATAAAGAAAAATGTGGTGTATATATACATAATGGAATATTATTTGACCATATAAAAGCACAAAATCATGTAGTGTGCATGAAAATAAATAGAACTTGAGACCATAATGTGAAGTGAATTATGTCAGACATGGAAAGTAAATATCACATGATTTCTCTTATGTGAGACATGAAACATAAATAAATAAAATAGTAAAATAAAGGAGAGATGGTAGAAGATAAAAAGATTTGTTGGAGTTGGGAATGAGATTAGGGGCTCGGGAAGGGGAAATGGTGGGAAGAGGGTAAAGGGATGGGAAATGATTAAGATATGCTACAAACATGCACCAATTCTCCCAAATGAATGTAACTACTATGTATTGCATATTTACACTAAAATGTCTGGATAACAGCATAATGCCTTCTTATTTTTGAATGTAACAAAACCTTGTGCACATATAATATTTTAAAATTTTTTCTTCTCTGAAAAAATGGTATTGGAACAATTAGATATGAATATAGAAAAAAGGAAGAATGAAAGAAAAAGAAAGAAATAGGCAGTTAAGAAGGCAATTTATAATTTACATCATATACAAGTATTAACTAAAAATAGATCATAGGTCTAAATGTAAAACCTAAAACTATATAATTCTAGAAGGAAATATATGAGAAAAATCTCTGGCCTTGGACAAGGAAAAGATTTCTTAGATGCCCCAAGAACTTATAATAATCTTCTCTTCTGAAAAACCCAGAGTTTTGCCTATAATTAGTTCTTTTCATGGATACTACTTTATATATAATACACATCAAGTTGTACCATATCTATTTATATCTCTCTCCTCCATTGAGCGTCCACTGAGTACACATCATTTCTTAATCTTTTTAATACCCCCAATGTCCAATAAATGTTAATTATATGCTATCTCCAATACCAAGCTTAATCAGGGAGAAAATTTTTCCTAGGAGCCTCCCAGAATATTTTCCCTATGTCTCATTGGCCATAACTGGGTCATAGTGTCACCCCTAAGCAAATCATAAGTACAGGTTAGTGGAATTGCCATAATACTTGGGCCAATTATATTTTATTTTTTTGCAGATAGACTTGCCATCTCAAAGAACCATGGCTGTTAGGGACCCTAGAATGCAGAATGTACCACAGAGAACCTGATGGAAGTGTGGTGAGGGCAGAGTTGGGGACACTAACCAAGCTGCTTCATTTTACATTACAAAGATATAATTTATAATATCACTTATTTAAAACAACAGCAACACAGCCCTGTTACAATAGGAAGAGGAAATGATTCTTCATAAGCACCAAGGCTTTGCACTGAGCTTTATACAGCTTTTTAGACAATACATCTATAAAAATAAGCCTGATAAACTTTTCTGCTGAATCATTTACATCAACTCATTAATGAATATTCATTAATTTTCACAATAGCCATTATTTTAAAACTTACATTATTTTCTCAACATTCTCCACAAACTCTTAAACTAAGTCAAACAGAAGTATCTTTATTGTAAGTTTCAGGAGCAAAATAAAAACAGTCTATCCAGTGTTGTGGGTACTAGTTGTTTGTATTTTCTCTGTAGATATAGGACCTTAGGGAAAATACAGTGCAAGAAAAAAAAGTATAAGTGTTGACAGTTGTTTTTGGCCTAGTAAACATAATCAGCAAGCATTTATTTCACTGTGGATAATTAGATTCCTTAAAGGAGAAAGTCTTACTTCTGATTTTATGTTTTTGTGGGCCTGTTTGTTTGATTTTATTTTGTATCGCTGACAGAGTCAGAGACCTCCATAGGAACAGAGGACAAACTCCTGGGCCCTTTCCTTGTTACCCATTAAAAGTGTAATTAGTGTTTTCTTCTGGGTCAATCAGAGTCTTAAAAGCAATCAGGAGCAACAAATTTTTTTCCAAAATTTGTGACTCTTTGCTTGGGCCTACAGATGCCCAATAGCTAACTAAGCTAAACAAAGTTTAATCTTTATTTTGTATCCTTTATTAACTTAAAACTTTGGATATAGGTGTATTAATCATTTAGGAAAAGTTGGAAAAACAAGGTTTATTAGCTCTAAATTTACCTTGCCTCTCTCATCCTCTTTTAAAACTGAGGACACCAAGATAAGACTAATGTAATTTTCAGGGTTCACAGGGACTCCAATTACCAGCTTTTACAATATCTGGTTCCAGACCCCTGACCCTAGTGGTATCCTAGGGTCACCTTGAATTCCAGCAGTGCCTCAGATGATTGAGACTTCCGCCAAAAGAAAGCATCATCTCATAGAGAACTGATTTACCTGTCAACTCAGGAGGATTCTTCCAGGACTGAGATAATTATCAACCAGACCCAGCCCACCACTGCATCTCATGAAATTGGTCTCCATTGTTTTATGAGCAGAGAAATCTAATTTTCTCCATCAAAGTGTGCCCTTTCAACTATTCAAGGTAGAGTCCTTTCACTAGTTTCTCTTACTTCCCTTTCTTAAGGGGTTGGCTTGATCTTTTTCAGCTTTTTAAGCTAAAATTTCTCACCATTTCCTTTTTCTTTCCAATTAAAGCTTTAGCTTGTAAATATACATTGCTGCTTTAGTTTTAATTTCTATTATCACTAAAACAAGGACCCCTGCCCAGCCGATGGCACAGCTAAAGATTATTTTACTGGAAGGAAAGACAAGAGGATCATAAGTTACAGCCCAGCATGGGCAACTTAGCAAATTGGCAAGACCCAGCCTCAAAAATTAAAATGGTTGGGGATATAGCTTATTGCAAAAGCTGTGGATCCCATCCCTGGTGCGTGCGCGCATGCGCGCTCACACACACACACACACACACACACACACACACACACACACTGGGATTTTACATTTTTCTTACTTTGAATGACAAGCTCTACCTTGACCACTTTAGGATACGGAAGCCCTGGAAGCAACTGTCCACAAAAGGACAGTTCTCAGGTTTAGGGGTAGGCAAATGGGAGAAGAAGAGAATCTAGAGCTTCATGTTCATTCCCTACCCTCTACTCTGCAATGATCTATGCCTTTAGAACCATGAGAAACACTATAAGAAATCTTCCTCCCATCCTCATGTCAAAAGAAACCTTCCAG
This sequence comes from Heterocephalus glaber, assembly GCF_000247695.1. Next base: position 8,721,889 of record NW_004624820.1, on the reverse strand, counting down.
CTTCAAACTAAGTTCTCTGCTACCTACTTCCCCTCAGACAAGTCTAGAAACTTGCCCATGAATCAAAACTGCCATCACTCTGACTCTACCTTATCCATGAGGTTTGATTGGCCCCTCTTGTTTTGATCTGAGCAGTATCAATAACCAGGAGTGCTGACCTCACAATGGGTTCTGCAAGAATCCCTGTTCCTGCAGTCCTCCCTGTTCCTGCAGTCCTGTCCTCTTGGGAATAGAGTCAGCAATAGGTGGGATCTGAAGTTTTAGCTGTGTCAGAGGCTGATCAATCCTTTGACTGCCTATAAAGAGGGGCAGTGAGGGCTAAAAAAAAAAGACAATAGAGACTTGCATAATTTCAAAGTATATGGGGACCCGGGACGTCAGTGCCTCAGAGTGGGCAAAGGCAAAGACACTCTGAGGTTGCCACCATTTATTGGGTTGGTTCATAGGGAGTATTAGATCATCATGGGGTGTGAATAACCCTAACTTTCCAAGGATACTCTGAGGGAGTATCACATGTCTCAGAGGGCAGTGATAATCCTGAGTTCACGAGGATCTTATGCTGATGTAACCTTTTTTAAAAAATTAATTTTATTGGTACATTTAAGGTATACAATATAATGATATTCATGTCGGAAATTTGCACCTTTACATAATACATCTTGGTTCTTATTTTTTCTCCATTCCCTTCCCCTCCCTTCGATTCCTCCACCCCTCCCTATCTACAAAGACTTTGTTTCCATTTTTTCATGTTAATTCCATTCCCTTCTTTCTTTTCCCGTACACCTCCCACTTTCCCTTCCCCTTTGCCCCTTTTCTTCCTATTTCACATTATGTATTATACCTTTTAGTCCTTATTTACACTTTCAGTTTCTCACACTAGAGAAACTATTTGATATTTACACATGTGTGT
>NW_004624820.1:8691675-8703498 GCF_000247695.1 Heterocephalus glaber | reverse complement strand
GCATCTGTTTTATGGATTCCATTTGTTTCCTATGTTGGGATTCCATCATGTTCCTCAGCTCCTCTCTAGATTTATTAATCATGTCTTGCACTATGGACACAATCTCTGCTGTTATCTGAGAAATTATTTCTGATTTCATTTTTTCAGATCCTCTTTTGTTGCCAGTTCAGAGAGTCCAGGTGGTTGAGTATCCGAGTGTTTCATCTCATTTCCCTTTGAGGATGCTGTAGGTGATCTGGAAGTTTGGTTTTGAGACTTGTTTACATGTCTTCTCATTTTGACCAGGGGGTGGAGGTGCTATTGGCACCCACACGGCTCACCTCCTCTGTGCTGGGAGCTGTGGAACAGTGGCCGGGAAGTGCCTTCTTCTGGGCTGGGAGCAGTGGAATGACATCCCAGAAGCCCTACTTCTGGGCTGGGAGTGGTGGAATAGTAGCCCAGAAGCACCTTCCTCTGGGCTGGGAGCAGTGGAACAGTGACCTGGAACTCCTACCTCTGGGCTGGGAGCAGTGGAATGGTGGCCCAGAAGCCCCTTCCTCTGGGCTGGGAGCAGTGGAACAGTGGCCCAAAAGCCCCTACCTCTGTGCTTGGAGAGGTGGAACAGCAGCCCAGAAGCACTTTCCTCTGGGCTGGGAGTGGTGGAACCTCTTCTTTGATTTCTTTTGTGACCCACTGGTTGTTTAAGATTACATTGTTAATTTTCCAGGAGCCTTTGCCTTCTCTGAAATTTCTTCTGTTGTTGATTTCTATTTTCATTGCACAATGGTCTGGTAGTATGCATGGAGTAATCTGAATTCTTTTTTGGGGGGATTGAACTCGGGACCTTGTGCTTGTGAGGCAGGTGGTGGAACCACTGAGCTAAATCCCCGGTCCAATTTTGATTCTTTTATATTGATTTTAGCTGGTTTTGTGGACTAATATGTGACTGGTTTTAGAAAATGTGCCATGTGCCATGTGAAAAGAATGTATACTCTCTTGTAGAGGGGTGGAATACTGTGTATATATCTATTAAGTAAGTATGTTCAAGGGTGTGATTGAGCTCTGATATTTTATTATTGGTTTTTTGTTTAGTTGATCTATCTCTTTGGGAAAGTGAGGTGTTAAAATCTACTATGATTGTGTTAGTGGTTATTTGATTTTTTTAATTTCAATAGTTTTTGTTTTATGAAGATACATGCTTCAGTACTTGGTGCATATATATTTATCAGTTTTATCCCTTCTTTTTGGATTGTTCCCTTCACTAATATGTAGTGACCTTCTTTGTCCTTCTAATCAGTTGTAGCTTGAAGTTTACCATGTTTAATATTAGAATTACCACCCCTGCTTGTTTTGGGGGTTCTGGTGCATGAATTATTGTTTTTCATCCTTAAATTTTTGATCTATGAATATCTTTTTGGATTAGATGAGTTTCTTGAATGCCATAGACTGTTGGTTTCTGTTTTTATCTAGTCTTCAGGTCTATGTCTTTTAATTGGAGAATTGAGGCCATTAACATTGAGAGATATTACTGAGATGCATTGGTTATTTACTGTTATTGCCTTCTTTATCTGTTGGTGAATTCTTTTTTTTCCCTGATGCTCTTCTTTGCTGTGTATCCATTAATCTCACTAGTTTCATCAGTGTTTTTCTAGCTGTGTTTGTTTTGTTATTTCTGTCAAGAATATTCTTAAGTATTTTCTCAAGAGCTGATGTAGTACTCATGTATCTTTTGAGCTGATCTTTTTCATGGAAATACCATATTTCTCCATCTATTTTGAAGGATAGCTTTGCTAGATACATTAATCTGGGTACATTAATTTGATGGATACATTAATCTTAGGTCTTACAATACTTCACTCCAAGCTCTTTTGGCCTTTAGGGTTTGTGTTGAGAAGTCTGCTGTGATTATAATTGGTTTACCTTTATATGTGATTTTTTTTGTTTGCTCTGGCTGCTTTTAAAATTCTGTTGTTTTGTTAGACATCTGATAATTTAATAAGGATAGTCCTTGGTGATCTTCTTTCTTATATAATTGTTTGAAGTTCTATAAGCATGACTTCCTTGTATTTTAACTTCTTTTCTTATATTTTGGAAATTTTCTTTTATGATTTCTGTAAACTTGTTAGTTAATCCATCCATGCTATCTTCTAGCTTTTCTCTAACTCTAGTTAGCCTTAGATTGGTCTTCTTATTGTCATCTAGTAGTTGCTGGATAATCCTCTCTCATTCTATTATTTTCTTTTTGGTTTATTTGAGCTCTTCATTGTCTATTTTTTGGTTTTCTCTGGCTGCTTTTCAGTGTCTATCCTGAATATCAGACATTGTCTTCATATTGATCATTTCTGCAATTTATGAATTCTATGCAGTTTTTTATTTTGGGTATTTCTGTCTGAGGCATTTTTGATGATTCCATATCCTTGTTTAATCTGTCAAATTTTGAACTGTTTTGAATAGCTCATCCAGTTTTTTACCTATTTCCTCAAAATTCAACATAGGTATATTAAGTGCAATTGCTGTGAAGTTTTGATTCATTTCTTCTTTGAATTCATTAATTTTCTTCATATTTTCTATGAACTTTTCATAGATTTGTGCTACTTGGTGTTTGTTTTCTTCTCCCTCTGTGCTCCCTTGCTCTGCTTTGGTGGACTTAGGAGAATTCAAGGATCTTCTATTTCCTTGCTTCTCTATGCTCCTATGTGTATCTGTGTTTTTGTTTGTTTATGTATATCTCTCTTTTAAAATATATATATCTTCCTCTTTTGGGGGGAGGTACTGCAGGTTGAGGATTAGATAAGTGAGGAGATTTTGTGTGTTATATGGAGATTTGTAGTAGGATGCTACCTCATGAATAATTTTCAGTTTTGTGTATCCAATGTTAGTCTTTACTCCTTCTGTTATTTCCTTTAAGTAATTTCTACTATGTCACTATGTTTTGCCGAATAATTACTTCTGGTTATGATGGCATCCACAGATTCAATCTTACAACACTTCTATATGATAGACCTTGCAGTTACACTCCCTGCCTTTGTCTATCTTCCATGGACATTATGAGAGTTTATTATTTGTGATTGTTCTACAATGAGGTAGATGAGATGAGGAGAATGGGAGGTAGTTGGATGAGGAGTGTAAGACATTAACTGGGAAGTTTGACGGAGGGAATAATGGTAGATGAGAATAAAATGTTGATGTGGGATCTGATTCTATTGGAGTACTTTTAGGTCACTTGAAGGGTTAGTATTGATAGTTTTCAAAGGATATTTGTAGGGCAAGGGTGGGATGTGGGAGAAAGGAGGTTTATTTTATGCTTGAGGAAAGCTATGTTGTTGTCAGAACCTGCTGATAGGGAGGACAACAAGCTAGATAAGATATGGAAGAACCAAAATCTTAGGATGGGGAGGATTGAGGGTTAATACTAGAGATAATAGGAGTGACTGAGAGGAAGCTAAGTATGGGGAATTTAAAAACTTGGGAGAGGGCCAGAGATTTGGCTTAGTGGTTCTGCCACCTGCCTTGAAAGCACAAGGTCCTGAGTTCGATCCCCAGTACCAAAAAAGAAAAAAACTTGGGAGAAAGAGTTTATGTGGTTAGAAAAAGAATAAAGAAATATGTTAATAATACTGTTTTGAGGGTTTGAGGTGAAGAAACTAGATAGGGAGCAGAGGCAAGGAAGGGAACCAAGGAAACTATTAAATCAGAGCCAATGAAAAAAACAAATAGACAAAACTAACAACCTAATACACACAGGAAGCCATAAAAGAACATAACATAACCCCACATTGCTAAGTAAATCAAGAAACATACAAAAACTTAAACCTATAAGATGTCCGATGGGTCCTCAGATTAAATATTTCAGTGAGACATTGTACATGTGATTCCCAAGTAGCTTCTTTGCCAAAGAGTCTGAGTGCTCACACTCCAATATTTTCTCTGATCATTCCACTTTCATATTAAAGTTAATTCACACTCAGGACTTTTCCTGCCAGATTGCAATCACTCTTGCAGAGTTTGATCCAGACCAAGTTCTTGGGTTAGGAAATTTTGCTGTCCCTCTCCCTGGGTGGGATGGTGAAATTGGCAGACTGATTCACTTTCATATAATTGTTCACTGAGTTCATATTATTTTCATGTAGTCAAATCAGCTACAGCAGTAACAGGCTAATCCATCACTGTGGTATCTATCAGGGATAGTTGATGTTACACCCAGTGAGAGAGAACCAACCAGAGACCGATATTAAATCCACACAGGAGTTTATTACCGGCTGGGACTCAAGCCTCGACTGGGGGTTGACAAACATGTTTTATACACCTTTGAGGCCAACAGTTTCTAGGCCCCCCTATGGGATAGAACTAGTAAAGCAAGCAAAAGGTACGGAAGCAGAACATCCTGCTGTTAGAACATTTGTAAAACAATAGTTGATTAATTGTTATTTCTAAAGAGACTTTCTAAGGGGAGGAAGTTTTTAAGCTTCCTCCTTCTGAGTTCATCTAAAGGGCAGGCAGGTGGGTCAAGCAGCAATATGGAGTCTGTCTTGCTAACTAGGGCCCTTCAGTTGAGAAGTAACATACCATGAGACACTGTTTTGCATCTCCATTTAGCCTAGAGTAGAGATCCATAGTTACAGTGAAAGCATCTTAATAATCCAAGTATTGACCCACAGTTAATATGCACTAAATGTGAGTGCTATATCTCCTCTAATGGTGAAAAATAGCATTCCACAATAATTTTATAGAATCAGTTATCTAAAGCCCATGTGGTTGGTTACTTGGTAATGCCTGAGGGGGAGAAAAAGAAGAAAGAGAAAAAAAATTTTTAAGTCCTCTCCTATGTGGTATGGGAAGGAGGAAATAGAAGGGGGGTAATGAATCCTAACGATGGTAAAGGTATGTTATATGTCAAGATTTGGATAACAGAGAAAACTGGGTACAGAATTGGTAGCGAGAAATGAGGATGGGAAAAGATTCTATGACTGATATAAATATTAGAGAAAAAAGAGGTGATAAAAGGGAGAGAAGAAAGGAAATAAATTTTGATAAGGTGTAAGAAGCAGAAAAAAGAAGTCAAGGCCCAAAGGGAAAAGGGAAGTGGGAGGGGTAAGGAAAGGAACAGGAATAAATATGAGAGAAGGAAAAAATGGAAACAATGTCTTTGTAAATAGGGAGGGGTGGAGGGGTAGAAGGGAGGGCAGGGGAATGGGAAAAAAATAAGAACCAAGATATATCATGTAAAGGTACAAATTCCCAATGATGAATGTCATCACATTGTATACCTAAAATGTATCAATAAAACTTAATGAATTTTTTTAAAAGTAGGAGTAATATAAAAGGATAAGGGAGAATTCCCTTACTCTCTATAAACAATAATGGAAAGGAAAGGCAAGAGGAAAAGAAGCACATACACACAAACAGGCATGCTCATAAAAGAAAAAAGGGGTGATGGAATAAAATTTGGGGGGAATTGAACAGGAGAAGGAAAACAATGAAAAAGAAAAACATCAAAATTATAATAACAAAAATAATAAAAGAAAGCTTTCTATTGTTTTTGATGTGTGGCTGTCTTCCTGAGCCTAGGATTAAGGAGCAGAGTTCAAGCCAGGATGTATCTCTGTTCACACTGGAAGACTAAGGTGGTAGACTGGCCTCATATCAATGCTGAGTGCAGACCTCCATATCCAGTGAGAACAGGTGCCAATGTAAGCTTCCAAACCTGTGTAACTCAGGCTGAATCTGGCCTCTGACTGCATGAGCTAAGTTGGTCCTCACCAGTCCCAGCCCCTAAGCAGGACTCTTTGCAGCCTGCTTTTCAACTGCCAGGTGTCTCCTGTGGCTGTCCTTCACCCATCTACTTTGAGGACCTGACTATGTGGAGCATGACCTGGAGCCAAAGTGTTGCTCTGGGACTCAGGCTCCAGCACTGACACTTTCCTAGAATGGAGTCCCCGCCAGCTCTCCCTCCATAGTTTTAGTGGTAGGTGCTTTACTGGGAGTACTCACCCACTGTTGGCTGTGGAAAACTACTCTGTAAGCAGAGTTCTGCAGTTTTCCTTCCCAGTTCTAACTGCCACTGATCCTCTTAATTCCAATGAAGTTGTTTGGTTCTGTGAGTGAAAAATTGTATTTTCGTTTTGACTCCTAGCTAGTGGTTAGTCAGTGACTCTCTGGCAGCGTGGTTGGCAAAGCATCTCTCCTTTATTTACTCTGTATCAATTACACTTCCAGCCTTTTTTTGGTCAGTTCCTTCTTGGTTCCTGGGTAACCTCCTTTTACTTTGAACTCTCTAAATTACTGTTTTCCAGACTGTAGACACTTTGTCCTGGAGAAGCTCAGTTGCTGGCACTCTGTTCCACCATTTTTTTCTCTCCCTAATTTCTTGAAGGTTGGATAACAACTTAGTTTCTGCTTGATGGGAGGAATTTTGGTATGAGTGACTGAATTTTAATGTTTAGTCTGGTGTTTTAGGGTCCCATTTTGGCATGGTTATTCCAAAATAATGGTCTTGTATACTTTTTTATTTAAAGGGATGCAGTAAAAGGCTAGGAGGTCCAAATTTGTAATACCTATGTATTCATTTGTTGTCTTCTTTTATAGGTGTATATGTACATACAAAGTATGATTTTTAAAGCTAGGTATTTAGAATAAAATCCATGTCTTATATCCTAAACCATTGCTTGCTTTTTTACTGCATAAATACTGAATTCTAGTTCAAGCTTGTGATAAGCACACATGGATATAATTTTCACCTGTAATGAGATAATATCTGCCCCTGTTCCTAACAAGAGAAAGCCTGCTCACACAGAAGAAAAAGAGACCATCAATAGAATGTTCATAGCTTTTCCATGAGTGGCAGGATAATCTCAAATCACACAAATCCAGAACTTTTCCAAGGTAGGAGACTAAATCATGTTATTTACTTCCACTCACAAAGTTCTTCCTTTCTTTAAAAGTTAAGTTCTAGGAATTTACAAAATATCCAGATTCAGAGGCAGGATCCTTCAACCAGCCATATGCTTGCATGGAAAGGGAGGAAAATACTGCTAAATTTTGTTCTGTAATTTTTCTGATGGTTCTAATGCACATGGCACTGTACACTAAGGACGTTAAACTTTCCAAAAACAAAGAAGAAGATTTGGCTTTGTTCCCAGCTTCTGAGAGGTATTCTACAAGTTCTTGGAATATTCTGTGTGGTAAGAGTGCCTTTGTTTGCCTGCTGACCTTAGGTCAGCCAGATGGTAACAATGTGATTTAGGGTGGTGACTTTGCCTAAAATGATGTATTAGTTACTTTCTCATTCCTGAAACACAATACCTGACCCTCAAAACTCTAAGGAAGAGAGGTTTATTTTGGCTCACAGTTTATAGAAGTTTCAGTCCCTACTTGTCTGGCTTCAAGGCAGGGTAGCATAGTCCACAGCATGGTGGCAGGCAGTAGAGGGAGGAGAGAGAGAGAGAGAGAGAGAGAGAGAGAGAGAGAGAGAGAGAGAGATCTTTCCAGGCCATGCTTTCAGTGACCTACTTCCTTCAACCAGGCTTCACCTCTCAATTTCACATTTAACTATAAACTCGTCAGTGGATTAATCCACTGATGAATATCATGATCCAATCACTTCCCCAAAGCCCTACCTATGAGCACACGAGGCTTCGGGTAAATCTAGATATAAAGTATAACATGTAATGGTGCTCAATGGAAAGTTAACCATACCAACATGATGGAGTCCAAATAAAGAGTCTAGACACAAAAGATGGGGTGATCTTCCCTAGTTGACAATGCTCTATGTGTACTGTCATGCATCTCTGTCAAGAAAGTAATGCTGTTCTGACTCCATGTTTGGTTTCTTTCTTGGCTCCATCCTCTGTGCCTCTTTCCATGGCTGATTTCAATTTGTGGCCTTTGTTTGTAATAACTTGTAACTGTGAATATAATAACTTTCACTGACACCTGGGAGTTCTAATGAATCATTAAAAGCAAGGGTGTTTAGGGCAGTCTTATGAAACACTTTCCCAACTTGATAGTTGAGTAACTTTTGCAGTTGGCATTGGAAACAGGATTCACTAGATCAACCAGGACCTACTGAAACACATGGTTTGGGAAGAGAAATGATGAGAGGGCAGGGATTGATTAATAAACTTTCATTGCCTGGGTGGCTATCTGTCTTTCACTTTATGAAACGGTATCTGCACTGCGATCAATTACTAGAAGCAAAAGTTGCCATGGGATTTAGAAATAGTGGAGTTTGCTGACTGGATACATAAGGAAATGCCAAACAATAAGAAATAAGCCAGTCTCCACCCAGATACCATCTGTAAGTGTGTGCATACACCAGCGATAAGCCTGCATTGACCAGAGCAGCATGGATGCACTGGTCACACATGGGGCCCTGTGCAGATACAAGCAGCTTGGGCCCACCTAGATAAGAGCTGCACAGGCACACAGGCAACAGTCAGAGGCCTGCACAGATACCATCAGTAAGTCACACAGACAACAGCCAGAATCCTGCTCAGACTTCAGTGACTCAGGTGCACAGTCCCCAGGAAAAGGGCCCCCCAGACAACAGCTACACAGGTGGGCATGCCCCAGCTAGAGGCATGCCCAAATACCATCCTAACTGTGCAAAGGCCACAGCCAGAACCCTGACCATACAGCAACACAGCACAGGGATCCAGAAGACCACCATTCTGAATGCAGGAATTGGCACAGTGATGAGCAGCAGAGAGAAGGCCTCTCTGAGGCTTGCTGAGAATTGAAGCCCACTGGGTGAGCAAAAAGTCACCCAAACAAAGGCACAGCAGGCTGCATCTGTTGAAATGAGAAGACATGTAAACAAGAATCAAAACCAGACTTCCAGATCAACTAAGGCAACTGTAAGGGGCAACAAGATGGAACCATCTGATACCCAAATACCTGGACTCCCTGAACTAGCAACAAAGGAGGATCTAGGAAAAATGAAATCAGAAATACTTTTTCAGATAACAACACAGATTGTGTCCATAGTGAAAGACATGATTAATAACTCTGGAGCAGACACAGGTAAAAAAAAAATAGAGGATGCCGGGGATTTAGCTCAGTGGTTCCGTCGCCTGCCTCACAGGCACAGGGTCCCAAGTTCAATCCCCGGTACCAAAAAACCAAAAAAAAATAGAGGAGCTAGGGCTGGGGATTTAGCTCAGTGGTTCTGCCATCTGCCTCGCAAGCACAAGGTCCTGAGTTCAATCCCCAGTACCCACTCCCACAAAAAAAAAGAGGAGCTGAGGAACATGATGGAATCCCAACATAGAAACAAATTGGATCCATAAAACAGATGCAAACAGATTTCCAGGAGATTAAAAATTCCACTGAAAGTTTACACAGCCTATGTGAGGACAGAATTTCAGATATAGAAGACAGGATTGCAAATACTGACAAGGAAAAGAAAATTTTCTTTAAAATAGTAAGGGATCATGAAAAATCAATCCAGCAGCTGCTAGATGATGCAAAGAAGAATAACATAAAACTGATCAGAGTCAATGAAGAAAGAGGAGAGTGTGCAAATGACATTAAAAAAAAAACTGCCACATAATGGCAGAAAATTTCCCAGGCAGGAGAAAAGAATTTGACATACAGATAAGTGAGGGATATAGGACTCCAACCAGCCATTATTAAAAACAAAAAACAACACCTGACATATCATAGTTAAGATTCCAGAAACCCAATAGAAGAACAAAATCCTACAAGCAATTAGAGAAAAGAAACAAGTCACATACAAAGGAAAGCTCATCAGACTCACAGCAGACTTTTCAACACAAACTCTCAAGGCAAGAAGAGACTGGAGTGAAATATTTCAAGCCCTAAAGAAAAACAACCTCCAACCCAGACTGATGTACCCTGCAAAACTATCTTTTAAAATTGATAAAGAAAAAAGATACTTTCATGACAAAGAGCACCTGAAGAATTTCATGAATACCAAATCAGCACTCCAAAAAATTTTAAACACTATCCAAGGAAAAGACAATAAGGATCACAACCCCAGGAAGCCCAGCAGAATGAATCCATCAGGCACGACAAGAATTTCTATGCAAAGGGGGAGAATCTAACAAAAAGAAAAAGCCATGACAATGATAAGTCAATATGTATCAGTTATAACCATCAATGCTAATGGTCTCACTTCACCAATCAAAAGAAATAGACAGGTAGAATGTCAAGAAGCAAGATTCAACAATATGCTGCATATGAGAAATACACTTAATTCAAAAAGACATTCATAGACAGAAAATTAAAGGGTGGAAAACAATACTCCATGCAACAGGAATCCCCAAAAAAGCAGGAGTAGCTATTCTCTTTGCAGATCAAGTGGATTTCAAATCAACACTGATTAAGAGAGACAAGGAAGGACACTACATCCTGGTAAATGGAACAATCCAAGAAGAAGAGATGACAATCATGAATATATATGCACCAAATACTAGTGCACCCAACCATATAAAACAATACTAAGAGACATGAAAAATCAAATAAGCACTAATACAATCATAATGAGAGACCGCAATACCTCTCTGTCACAAATAAATCGACTAGACAAAAAATAAACAACAATATACTACAACTCAATCAAACTCTTGAAAAAATGGACTTAACAAATATTTACAGGGTCGGGTATTTAGCTCAGTGGTTCCGGCACCTGCCTCACAAGTGCAAGGACCCGAGTTCGATGCCCGGTGCCAAAAAAAATAAAAAATAAAAATATTTACAGAGTGTTCCACCCCAAAATATCAGAATACACATTCCTTTTGGCTGCACACGGGTCATTCTCAAAAATAGACCACATACTTGCTGATAGAACATGTTTAAGTAAGTGCTAAGGAACTGAAGTTATTTCCTTTATATTATGAGACTATAGTGAGATGAAATGGGAGATCAATAGCAAAAGAAACATGGAAATTGAACAATACACTTCTGAACAACCAATGGGTCACAGAGGAAATTGAAGAAGAAATCAGACAGTTCCTTCAATTAAATGACAATGACAATACAACATATCAGAATCCATGAGACACAATGAAAGCAGTCTTACAAGGGAAATTCATAGCAGTGAATACTCATATTAGGAAAGTAGAGCAAGCTCAAATACACAACCTGATGCTGAACCTCAAGCTTCTAGAAAAAGAAGAGCAGGACAAACCCAAAGCTCATATGAGGGAAGAAATTATAAAGATCAGAGCAGAAATCAATACACTGGAGAGTAAGAGAATGATGAAAAAAAAATCAATGAAGCAAAGAGTTGGTTCTTTGAAAGACTAAACAAAACTGACAAACCTTAAGCCAACCTTATCAAAAAGAAACAAAAGGCTCAAATCTATGCAATTAGAAATAAAAAGGATGAAATTATAATGGACCCAGCAGAAATCCAGAGGGTCATCAACACCTACTTTGAGAACCTGTATGCCAATGTGATGTAAAAACAGAAAAAATGGACAGATTTCTAGATACATATGAATAACCAAAAGTTGAACAAAGAAGATCTAAAAATCATAAACAATCCAGTATCAATTAATGAAACTGAAAATGTAATTTAAAACTTACCAATGAAGAAAAGCCCAGGTCTTGATGGCATCATTGCTGAATTCTGCAAGACATTTAGAAAAGAACTATTACCACTACTGTGTAAACTCTTCAGTGAAATTTAATGGAAGCAATACTCCCACATTCATTCCTGGAAGCAAGCATCACCTTGATCCCCAAAGCAGACAAAGACCCAACTGAAAAAGAGAACTATAGGCCAATCTCACTAATGAACATAGATGCAAAAATCCTTAATAAGATACTGGCAAATAGAATGCAGAAGATCATCAAGAAGATCATATACCCTGTCCAAGT
>NW_004624820.1:8637192-8662842 GCF_000247695.1 Heterocephalus glaber | reverse complement strand
AACCAAGGTACATCATGTAAAGGTACAAGATCCCATTGATGAATGTAACTGTATTGTATACCTAAAATGTACCAATAAACTTAATGAAAAAAAAAGAATAGAAAAGATCAGCGCAATTATCAGTTGATAAAGCCTTAGTTAGGCTAACCAAGAAATAAAGTGAAGTCAAAATTTCTTTCAATCTTAATTTCTTTGGGGATCCAGGTGGTTAAAACCAGACTGTGGGGTTTATATTACACATATGATCAATTTTACCAAATTAAAAAACAGGTCTCTACACCCTACTCTGAAATATCCTCAAAAGCCAAGTTGCTGTGAGGCATGCCTGTTATCCCAGCTACTTGGGAGACTAAGGCTGGAGGATTGCAAGTTTGAGGCCAATCTAGGCTGTCTCAAAACCAAAGCAAAGCAAAAGGAATCAGGATACAGTTCAGTGCTAGAGTTTGCCTAGTATATTTGAGGCCCTGGGTTCAATCCCCAGGACTAAAAAACTAACCAACCAACCAATCAAAAGATAAAATGCCCAGTTAATCAGGATGTCCACTTACATGTTCAGAAGATGCTAGGTGTCTTTTTCAAGTTTTAGAACCAGCCTGGGCTGCTCACTGGTGTAGCTAAGAGCTCCCTGAAAATGCAAAAAGACAACCCTAATGCTGCTGCCTAGATTGGTCTCAGCCAGGCTGCTGCCACCAGCACTCCTGCCACCTCATCATTTAAATTCTTTGTTGCACGTGGAAGGTACCATTGTGTGTTACTCCCTCTTCCCTCTTCACCTCTGACATCCTACTCAATCCTCTCAGAAAAGCACTTAAACTTTCAAGCCACACAGTAAAATTTAAAATGTATTCCCCAGAAACCATAAAGAAACAGATCGATAAATTTGACTGTGTGAAAATTTAAAATATCTGTTTGGCAAAAGTCAAGACAGATGTAAAGGTACAATTCCCAATGAGAAATGTAATTGTGTTGTATACCTACAATGTACCAATAAAAGAATTAATAAAAAATTTTAAAAATTTTAAAAAAGTCAAGACAGATTGTGAAAATATAATTGCAAGACATGATAAAATGGCCAATTGCCTTAACTTTCAAAATAATCCTTGTAGAAATAAATGAGGAAGTAATTAAAAAAAAGAAGACAGGCAAGTTATAAGAGCAGGCAATTTACAAGAATATAAATTGTCTGTAAAATTATGGAAATATACTTAGTCTCATATTTTAAAACATGGGGATAAAAGCATCAGGAAGACATAATCTTTTAGGGCTATGGATTTAGCTCAGTGCCACTGAGCCTGCCTTGTGGGTGCAAGGTCCTGAGTTCTATCCCTGTTACCAGAAAAAAAAAACCAAGGCACAATCTTTAATCTTTCAATTGATAAAAGAATTTTAAAAGGCTTTATAATACACAGAATGGCAACAGTATGGAGAAATAGATACTTTCATTTGTTTTGGTGAGATTTGTGTATTATTGCAACCTTTCAGAAAGTAATTTGATAATGTTTTTCATATATTTAAATAAATTCATATTTTGACAGTTTTGACTGAGAAATTTCACTACTTTGGATTTACACTGTAACTATACTTGCTAAAATTTCCCAAAAATGTATGTGCAAGAATATTTCCAGAGACATCATTTAATAGTAAAAGTTTTAAAAAGCAAACTCATTTAATAGCAAACAACTTGAAAAGCAAACAAATATTTTTTGGTAGGAAAAGCTAAAGAGCTGGAGCCTTCCTTCATTTCTTGCCAGCCTGTTTGATATCCTCTTCTGCAAATTACATAATAATTTCTTTTGTCCATTTTTATTTTGAGGTTTCTACTTTTTAATCTTAAGTCTAAGATTTTCTTGTAAGTTAGATATTACATTTCTAAGAAAGTCTTTTAGGTATAACAAAGTTCAATTTGTCATCAGCTTTTTAAACAACTTTGATTATGTTTTAAAAATTTATTTTATTTTATTTATTTATTGTACAGAGGATCGAACTCAGGACCTTGGGCTTATGAGACAGGCACAGTGCCACTGAGCTAAATCCCCAGCCCCAAAAGTTTATTTTTATGAGTACATGTTTGCAATATACAATGATTACAATCATCATGGGGAGTTGGTACATGTACATAACACATTTTAATCCTTTTTATCTTCTTCCTATCCCTATATCCCCCATCCTTCCATCTCTTGGTGCCCTTCCCATTTGAAAAAGTTCCATCTTCCTGTTTCTTACTGTATATCTTTTGTTTTGCTCCTTATTTATACTTTGAGTTTCTCATATAAAAGAAACTATATGATGTTTATACTGTGTCTGATTTATTTCACTTAACATTATGGTGTCGAGGTGCATCTGTTTTCCTACATATAACTCAAATTTATCCTGTATGGATAAAGTAGTTTTCCTTGATAAGTAGTTTTCCTTGTGTATAAATACCACACTATCTATATCCATTCATGTGTTGATAGACACATCTTAATTCTTTTTCTTTAATCCCCTTGCCCTGCCCTCACTCTCTCTTCCCTCCATCTCTTGGTTCGCTTCCTAAATGTAAAAGATTTATCTCCCTGTTTCCTATTTTCTTTCATTTATTTTGCTGTTTATTTATATTTTTGGATTTCTCATATAAGAGAAATCATATAATATTTATGCTTGTGTGTCTGATTTATTTCACTTAATACTGTGGTCTCAAGGTGCATCCATTTTCTCACAAATGACTCAATTTTTCCTTCTTTCTGGCATAATAGTCCTCCATTGCATATAAATTCCACATTTTCTTTCTCCATTCATCTGTTGATGGACATATAGGCCACTTTCAAGGTAAAATTATTATGAATTGTGCTGCTAGAGGCGTGGAAATATTTTAATTGAAGAATGTAACTAATCAGCTTGATACCTTGAGTTGCATACTATTTTCCTTGTCAAACAAGGATAAAACTTCTACATTTAGCTTCTTACTGACTTACAGACAGAGGACAGTGGCCTTGTTATATAATCAGGCAGATGGGCAGTGGGACATTGATTTCCATCAATGCCTGTATGGGGCCCAACATTAAACAAAACACAATGGTAATTTTTAAAGTGCTTTAAGGTAGGACATGTTGATGCCCATCAGAAAAGCTCTTTTCTAAGGCCAGAAGGTAATTGGAATTGGTAAGGGTATATCCTGGGGTAATTTTGGATTTCCATGAAATAAGTGGGTTTTGAGGTACTTCGGCAATGCTAACCACTATATCTAGATATTTTCTTCCTCTTGTAGAAAATGCCAATAAGAATTAGTTTTTTTCTGCCAGTAAGAGAGAAAGAAACCTCAGATATGGGATAGATGTGGGAGAAAGGCCCTCACATAACTCACACGTTTATTACAATTCTTCCCCATATCACCTTGATTTTTTTCTCTTTTACCACCTCACCTCAACTCACTTTTTTCTGCTTAATGTAGTGATCCCAGGGCCAGGCTCCAAGTTCAGGTACTAGGAGCAAGGGTGGGCTCTAAGCAAGAAACTGTAACTGAATTTGAAATTTTTAAATATTTAATCACAGATTTTAAGATCTTGATGGGGGCAAGTTGTGCCCTGCCTCATCTGGAAAACAGGGCTGGCAGGGAATTTCCCTCCATTTCCTAGTGGCAAGGAGAACCTGCTATTCCTATGTCTAAGTAGACCTAGCTTATTGGAATGTGAATGAGCTGAGGAGGAGACACTTTCTAGATCAGCCTTGCTGCTGGCTATCTGAATTATGACACTGGCTGAACCTCATGTCTCTTCCAAAGGTGGAAAAGCTTGTATAAAATGATAATTGGAAAGATGTAAGAATAATGCTTCATATCATATGAATAAATGATTTATGAAATGAGGAGAATCTAACATTACATTTGTGCTTTAAGGGAGACTCAGTGTGAAAGAAAGTCTTGTCTCTTTGCTCAAGTGTCCCAGTGCCTGAAAGAGTGAGGCTTTGATTTGAAACTAGAGAAGGTGAATGGATGTCTTCAAATCTGAGTGACATTGTTCTGGGAAACTGGTCATGTGAATTGATAATAGATGACCAATGGCTAGTGAGTGAATGGAACTCTAATAACTTGCTAGGACCTTTGAATTTGATCTTTTAAGTTATATCTACTATCATTCTGGAAAAATATTATAAGGCTGGAACTATAGGTAAGATTATAATACTGGCATTGAGGGTCCATGTACTGGGAAATTGAGTTAAAGCCTCTTGAGAATTTTAACTTTGATGACAAATAACTAGCCTGAGTAAGAACTGAGTTAATTAATGTAAGTCAATTTTTATGCTAACTAGTTCACTGTAAGTTTATTGCAAGGCAGAAATAATGATAGATTAAAGATAGGGGCAAGAGTAATCAAGTTAGCACAAAAATATGAAATGTCTGCAATGTACTAATCAAGTTAGTAAAAATATAAAGTATATGTAATAGAATGGATTGTTTGCTTAATCAAATCATGTATTATACTGGCTCCCTTTAAAATTAGGACATAAAAATTATTTTATTATAACATAGCTTTCAGGGATTAGGACTTGTCTCAACAAATACAAAGTAAGCCCAGAGAAGGCCAGCAGCCCTAGGAGGAATATAGACTGGGGTGGTAGCTCTAGCCCCAAGAAAAGCCTATTTTTATTTTAAGCTGCAAAAACAGTGGGGGAAACTCCTTCCACATTGCAGGCTAGAATTAGAGAAGGAATCCATTACTGGGCTCACCATATTTGACAGTGATTAGTCAGGGAACATTTTGGAAAGGGGTTAATTGTTTAAGACTGAGCTACTTTAGGAACCATAAGCTGCAGAACAACTACACTTAAGGGTTTCTGGGGTCACCAACCTCAGGGAGTGGGTGACAGGTGATCTGTTTGATTTCCCCATCTATCAATATGATTAGGTATATGCCTCAGTTTGAATGACTGCCACAGAGGGGCTTCTGGAACAGGGAATAGCACCTCACAAACTCACAGGCTATCATAGGAAGAGAAGTCAGTGACTTGGGGCACACAGAACACAGAAACTGGGAGCAGCTGCAGTGAATACAGCTGTAGGGTAGACACCATTGACTGGCAGTGTTGGCAGGAATACCAGGACAGGATTCAGTATTCACACACAGAAAAGTGAGTGTGGAAACAATGTATGACCTAGTAGTAACTCACTGTCCTTTCCCCATATTGAGTGGGGAATATTTCAATACTGCAGGCCCTATTTAAAAAATTAAAATCTCCATTCAAACACATGGAGGAATTCTTTTTGACTCATTTCTCTTTTCTTTGTTGTCTTTTTGGGGGAATGTGAATTGTTTTTAATTTTCTTATTTTCCTTTCTTTTACTCTATTTTATTCTTTTTCTTGTTTGTTCTTTTCAGTAACTTTGAACTAATTCTATTAGTTTTCTTTTACTCTTTAATTGGATCCTTTATCTCATTTTTCTCTCCTCATCTTCCTTTACTTAACTTTAAAACATCATTTCTTTCATTTTCCTGTTCACTATCCCTTCATTTTTATTGGAGCTACTTTAAGATTTATTAATTTTTAGATATTTAATTGACTTTACACTACTATTATTAAACTTTTTTCTATTATTAATGATGTATGGTTGTCTCAGTAGATATTTACTGTATGTCCATATTTTGTTTGTATTTGTGTCTATATTAATATTTCAGATCTTTTTAATATTAATGGTGGTAGTTTTTATTGGTTCTAATGGCAAATCAATATCCAGTTAGTTTTTTACCTTATTATTGTTGCTGATTTCTTTCCTATTGCCAGTGATAACATAGTTGTTGCTATTAATTGGGGTTTTTTACTGCATGGTAATATCTGGTTTGTTTTTGTGTCAACATTACTATAGTTCATTTCCAGAGAACTGGACACAGGGACAATTACATTATACCCTCCCATATGCAAATTAATTGAATTGTTCAGCTCTTGGGACAAAGGCAGAGGCCTATGGTTATCCATGCCCAGAGTAATTACTGGAAGGCAGATATTAACTAAAGAGATATCCATACTAGCAAAAAAATTGTTTCAATTTCATGAGTTCTCAACCCTCAGCAAAAATAAACAAAAGAAACATGAGAAGACAAGACAACAAAAATACCTCCCAAAACTCCCAACTCCTGAAAATTGATCCATGGGGCATCATTGCATAGGAAATTGGAAACCAGGGCCGGGGATTTAGCTCAATGGTTTCACTGCCTGCTGCGCAAGCACAAGAACCCAAGTTCAATCCCTAGTACCAAAAAAAGAAAGAAAGAAAGAAAGAAAGAAAGAAAGAAAGAAAGAAAGAAAGAGAGAGAGAGAGAGAGAGAGAAAGAGAGAGAGAGAGAGAAAGAAGGAAAAGGAAATTGGAAACCAAACAACAGAATTATCCAAAGTGATAAAAAAACCCAAACAAACAAAAGACTAGATCAATAAACTTCTGAGCTATCTCACAGATGATATAACTAAACAGATTATTGACTTAACAAACAAAATGATTGGTGAGTTTACAGAAAACACAAATAAAAAGCTAGCAGAGCTAAAATAAAAATAAATAAATAAAATGATAGAAAATATGAATGGCCAGTTTAGCAAACAATTAGAGTCCATGAAAAGGTACCAAAGAGAAATCTAGGAAATAAAAAATTCTATTGAAAATATGGGAAGCAGAAGTAACCACTGTAAGAGCATCAGAACTAGAAGATCGGGCCAATTCAGGCGAACATATACTTAGAGATACTTTAAAAATAACAAGAGAGCAAGGATGACACAAGACTAACTGGAGTTAGAGAAAAATAAGAAGGCAGCATGCATGAAATAAAAAAATCTACTTAGAGAAATCAGAGCAGAAAACCTTCCTAGTATGGAAAAATTTTAACATACAGTAAGTGAGATATATAGAACCTCAGATAGCAAACACAGGAGAAAAATTTTTCCATGATGCATTAGAGTCAAATTATCAGAAGTCTAACACAGGGACAGAACCTTAAAAACTATTAGAGAAAAACAACAAATCACTTATAAAAGTGAACAAATTCATTGGGATAATAAAGGCTTCTCAACACTAACTTTAAAAGTCAGGAGAGCTTGGAGCGTTTCATACCCTAAAAGAAAACAACTTTCAACCAAGACTAATATATCCTGCAAAACCATCTTTCAAAACTGATGGAGAAATAAGGTCTTCCTATGACAAAGAGCACCTTAAGAAATGTATGACCACAAAACCACACTACAAAAATCTCTACAAGATATCCTAAAAAGGGACAATGAAGACAACAATGCCAAAAACTCCAGAGGAATAAATAATTAGGCAAAGTGGGCATTTAAGTAGCAGGGAAAAAAGGAATCAACTACAGGAAAATAATGAAATGATAGGAATAAGTCAGTGCCTTTCAGTAATAACTTTCAACGTAAACTTCCCAATCAAAAGACATATATTGAGGGCCGGAGATTTATTTCATTGGCACTATGCCTGCCTCGTAAGTGCAAGGTCCTGAGTTCAATCCCTGGTACTGGGGAAAAAAAGACATATATTGGCAGAATGGATCAAGAAAGAAAATCCAATGTATGTTGAAAATGAAAACCACATTTAATCCAAAAAGAAATTCATAGAGTAGAAATCAAAGATGTAAAACTATATTTCATGCAGTGAAAGCCCCAAAACAAGAAATAATAAATATCTTATTTTTAGACAAAGTGAACATAAAGCCAAGAATAATCAGAAGGGGAAAGAAGGTCACTATATATTGGAAGGAACAATTCAACAGGAAGAAGCAACAATTTTAAATATATATGCAGTAAATAATAGTGCATCTACTTAATAAAACACTAACGGACATAAAAGATCATGTACATATCAGTACAATTATAGAGGGGGAGCTGAATACCTTACTATCAAAAACAGATCAACTAGGGCTGGGGATTTAGCTCAGTAGCAGCATGTCTGCCTGGCAAGTGCAAGGTCCTGAGTTAAATCCCTGGTACCAAAAAAATAGATCAACTAGATGCAAAATCAACAATAAATATTAGAGTTGAACAACCTTCAAACAAATAAATAATAAATATCTATGGAGTGTCCCATCTAGGAACAGCATAATACATGAAACTTTCTTCAAAATAGACCACATAATTGCCTATAAAATTTTCTTAAATAAATACAAAAGAAATGAAATTATTTCATTCATATTATCAGATCATAGTACAATGAAAGTAGAAATCAATGACAAAAGAAATCACATAAATTAGGCAAAAGGATAGTGATTAAATAATACACTCTTGATTAATCAAAAGGATCACAGAAAAAATTAGGAATTAATTAGTTCCTAGAATCAAATAATGCCAAAGAACCTATGAGACACAATAAAAGCAAACCCAAGAGGGAAATTTATAGCTGTGAATGCCCACATTAGAACAACAGAGTGAGCCCAAATAACCAAATCATGCATCTCAAGGTCCTAAAAAACAAGAATAATCTAGATCCAAAGCTAATACAAAGAAGGAAATTATAAAGATTAAAGCATAAACTAATGAAAGTGAGACTAAAAGCAATACAAAGAAACAACGAATTGAAGAGCTGATTTTTCAAGAGAATAAAAAATCGACAAACGTTTAGCCTTTTTAATTAAAATAATAAAAGATCCAAATCAGTGGAATTAGAAATGAAAAGGATGAAATCAAAATGGACACTGCTGAAATCCAAAAGATTATTAGTAGCTACTTTGAAAACCTTTACTCCAATAACTGGAGAATCTAGACGAAATGGATAAATTCCTAGACACATATTAATTACTGACACTGAACTAAGAATGTATAAAAAATCTCACTGACCAATAACTGTCAATGAAATTGAGGCAGAAACATATACCTACAGCATAGATGAAAAAGCCCTCAGCAAGATACTGGTAATCATTAAAAGGGTCACACATCATGATCAAGCAGACTTCATACCAGGGATCTAAAGACTGTTCAAAATATAGAAGTCAATAAATGCAGTGTATCACATAAATAGAAACAAGGACAAAATCACATGATCATCTTAATAGACACAGAGAAAGCCTCTGACAAAAACTAATGTCTATTCATGACGCAAAGCCTGAAGAAAATAGGTATAGAAGTACCTTATCTCAAACTGATGAAAGACAGTGATGACAAACCTACTGCCAACATCATACTACATGGGGAGAAAACTGAAAACTTTTCCTCTAAAATCAGGAACAAGACAAGAACATCCACTATCACCACTTATGTTCTTATAGTACTCAAAACATTAACCAGAGCAATCAGGAAAGAGAAAGAAATAAAAGGGATATGAATAGGAAAGAAAGAAGTCAAATTATCCTTACTTTCAGATGACATGATCCTTTACATAGAAGACTCAAAAATTATACCCAGAGTCCTATACCTAATAAATTCAGCAAGGTAGTAGAGTACAAAATTCACACATGGAAATCAATAGCATTCCTATATACCAGTGATGAACCCACCAAGAAAGAAATTAAGAGAAGAATAACACCACAATAGCTTCAAGAAAAGTTACTTAGGAATTGACCGACAAAGGAACTGAAAGACTTCTATAACAAAAACTATAGTATTCTGAAAAAGGAGTTGACAAAGACATCGGAAAATGTAAAGATATTCTCTGATCTTAGGTGGGCGGAACCAATAAGGTCAAAATGGCCATACTACCAAAACTTATATAAAGACTTAATGCAATCCTAATCACAATACCAATAGCATTCCTCACAGAAGTAGATAAAAACAATCCTGAAGTTTGCTACAGACCAGCTGCAGTCGGTGTAGGGTAGGAAGGGGAAATGTCCTGGGTCAGTGATGAGAAAAGAACCTACACAAGCAATCTTCAGGTTCCCTCTGAGAAGTCTCGGGGTCTGATTTATTTTTATATCTTTAAGCAATAGCTGGGAGGCATTGGGCGGAACATGTTTACATTTTAAATTGCCTTAGCAATTTCTATTGAAGTAAAGGTTATTTTTTGTTAAACAAAGTACAATTCCTCTAAGCTGTTTCATTTTATTGAAGATCATGAATACATATTTAAAAATTACAATTGTTCCCTTATTTACCCGCACCTAAACAGAACAGAAAGTAACTTAATCAAAATCTTTATATCAGCGGGGGTACAAGCAAGATTTAATCAACTAAGTGTCAAACTTGTGGTCACCAGCTGACCCTTGAGAAACTGTACAATGGTTAATATAGTTTGCTATTAGCTCTCTATTTTTTTTTTACCTCTATTCATCTTAACTAAATGTCATTTGGGTTCATAGTCCATGAGCAGGAGATATTTACAGCACTTTGAGAAATACTGAGTAACTTGTCTCCTTAATGCATTTACCTGTCTTAACGTTCTTTCTATTTTTCATTCCTCATTATTTCTTTCATGTAAAGTCTGTCCTTCCAATCTCTTCATAAGACCCCTTATTAAAAAGAATGTCAACAATAAGAGGGGGAGTTATAGTAGTGGGGAAACAGAGAGGGTTTTAGGAGAAGTTTCTTTAGAAGTGGATGTGGCAATAGAACTAACAGAAACTGGAATTTGGGACTTGTGAGCCAGATCAGATTTCAATATATCATTACCAATTTGCCTCATGGAGAGTTTGTTGTTAGTCACAAACACAATGTGATCAGAGTAATAATTATAAACATTATGGCAAGAAAAAATAAAACATGAGGGTACGATGTGTTCCACCCTTTTTTTCCCCCAGCTGGAACTTTGTCAAGCAGCAATGGAGGTCGGTTGGGCTTCTCCAGAAGTTCATATGCAACCAGAAGAGACCCACAGTAGCAAAAGCTATCTTGGGTAACAAGAGCAAAGCAGGAGGCGTTACAATCCCAGATTTCAAGTTGTATTACAAAGCTACGGTGATGGAAACAGTTTGGTGCTGGCGCCAAGGCAAACAGACATATGGATCAATGGAACAGAAGAGAGGCAGAAACAATCCCAGGCACATTCAGTCATCTGATATGTGACAAAGGAGCCAAAAAATACACTAGAAGAAAGATACTCTTTAGCAAATTGTGCTGGGAAAACTGGCTATCCACATGCAGAATATTGAATTAAGCCTATATTTCTTACTGTATATTAAACTAAAATGAAAATGGATCAAATATCTCAATGTTAAAACAGAAACACCCTGCTAGAAGATAAAATAGGTAAAACCCTTAAAGTCATATGCATAGGCAAAGATTTTCTGAATAGAACCCAAGTTTCACAAGAAATAACATTAAGTTTCAACAATTGGGATTATATCAAATTAAAAAGTTTCTGCATAGGAATGGAAATAACTAATGGAGTAAAAAAGACAGACTACAGAATGGAAAACAGTTTTTTCCAACTATTCCTTAGATATAGGACTAATACCCCCTCTTCCCCTCTTCGGAGTGGGAATATTTGCTTTTTTCCATTGAACCTTGGGATTATGTAACTTGTTTTTATATTTTCAGAGGTTCATGGCTAAGAATTTGTCTTGTGTCTAAGAAGAGACTTGTACCAGAACTTTTGAAAAATTCTGGAATGATCAAGACTTTGAGGGGAAGAATTATGTGTTTCTGGCTGTACATGGGATTATTTTATGTTAAGTGGAACTGTCTTTATTTGCTACTGTCTTTATTTGCATGTTAAATATTGTTTAAGAAGACGTGTTTGTGCAGAGCTTTGAAAAGTATGTTATAGTGGAGTTTCAATTTGGTTGGCCTCCATGAACTAAGCAGGTTTGGTTTGCAACACTTTTCAACAGTGAAGTCTGCCTTAGGGCCAGCTGATCAAGGATTATAACTGTAAGCAAGTTAAACTTCACCTCCTTTAAACTGTGAATGTTGGGTATTGTGTCTCAATGGTGAGAAAGCTGACCAACCAACTTGTGCTTTATTTGCTCTTTCAATGAACTATTTCTTTTTCTTTTCTTTTCTTTTCTTTTTCTTTTTTTTTTTTTTTTTTTTTGTGGCACCAGGGATCAAACTCAGGACCTTTCGCTTGCAAGGCAGGCGAGGTACCACTGAGCTAAATCCCCAGCCCTCAACAGGCTATTTCATCATTCTACTAGGCTGGCTGGTTTGGGGTGATGGGATACATGATGATATCTACTAATCTTGTGGTCATAAGCTTATTCTTATACCTTCTTGCTGTAAAATGGGTGGCTTGGCTCAACACAGTATTACCTGGAATACTATACCCATGAATCTTTAACTGATCACAATGTGCTCATATTACCAGAAATCTTCTCGCTGCCTCCCACAGGAAGCTGTTTGGCAAGAGTATTTATGGTAATACAGAAGGAATCATGAGGTGACAGTACCAGGAGCCATGTAGAACCAACATAGACTACGTTGTTCTCTTGCCTTGGTATCTGTTTTGATAGAATTCTGAGAAACTCAATTGTATATTTAATTCAGACACTATCAATCTCTCCAGTTTACCGTTTAACAAATATATACTAAATGACTACAAATTACCAGAGTGCCCGTGCTAGTCAGGGCTCTATATATGATTTACAAGGTAGGTTTACAATGGCCACCTGCCAGGTCAGTTGTAGAAGAAGGCAAAAAGGCTGTCTGCCTGCTGGAGAGCTGAATGAACCAGTCAAAGTGGAAGGCCTGCAGCTCACTGCAGAGTCCCATAGCCAAAGGGTCTAAGTTGGAAGGTTGAAGAGTCTGAGCTGGAAGCCTGGAGATGGATGACACAAGGCTATAGCAAAGACTGAAGGCTCCCTGAAGGAACAGATGTGAGGCTTCCTTCTTTGGGCCCCATTTTATTCCATTTAGGCTATCAGCCTATCGCCTGGTGCCACTCACACCCAGGGTGGGTTTTCTGTCTTCAGTAAATCCATTCAGCCACACCCAGAGCTATGCTATATCAAGGGCTGATCGGGCCCCAAATCACTGGGCGAGGGTACGACAAAGGATAAAAGACACAGAGATAATAATTGAAAATGCAAGGGGGTTGGGAGGGTAAGAGCTCTCATCAGACTAAGACCAGTTGAGTGGATGGCACTGATGCTTTGTTTAGAAACAAAGTGTTTTTGTATGAATATGCCACTGATAAATGGGAAACTTGTTTTTCCCTTGGGTTAATATTTACTTTTATAGAATTTTGTGTAAGGGTCAGAAAGTCCTCAGCTGAAATGTTATCTTGTCTTCTGAGGTGTCAGAGTGTCACGGATCATTGAAACCTCCACTGTGGCTAGTGGCATAGGCAGTTCAACTGTTGGCTCATCAGGCAAGCTGCATAAGACTAGGATAGACTCAGACCTTTAATACAGAAAACCCATTTATGGATTTATAGCTCACTCAGGGTGGTCTCCATCAGTGCTAAATCAAACAACTGGGCGTGTCTGTTGACACAACAGTTGACTATCACAGTGGCCTAGGTCTAGCAAGTATCAGTAGTAAACTAGTACTTCCACAGTAAACTAGTACTGTCAAAGACCAAAAAAAGTAAGAAAGGAAGATAGACTTTTTAAAATTTGAAAGTCATGAGGAAAGTATACATTATAATGTCTACAGAATTAGTTGATTATCAGTGGTTGTAACTAATGCATTGAGGAGAGAAAATTACAGCCTCAAGTGAGTAAATTACAGAGTACAGAGCATGGCAAGAAAGTTAAAATTTTTCTTTGGCAATTTTCTTCTCCAATTTTTATTTTTTATTAGTACATATTTACTGTACATAATGATCACATTCCTTGTGGGGAGTTGGTACATGTACATAACACATCTCAAATTTTTTTATTCCATTTTCCTTTGCTCTCTCCCCTCCCTCAATCTCTTGGTTGGTTCTCTTCCCATTTGCAAAAGACCTATCTTTCTATTTCCTATTATTTATCTTTTACTTTGTTCTTTATTTATATTTTGGATTTCGAGAACCCTAAATCTTGCAGTTGGAGGGAGACAATACTGAAGACCAGAAAAAAGAGTTAGTTGTAAAGTAGTAGATCTTTTGAGAAAGATGAATTTACAATTTCAGCACATCTCTCACATCACAATCATAGACTAACATGGAAGAAATATGATCCACAAATATGGGGTGGGGTCACCTGGGTGGATGTGATTGAGAACCTAGAATCCTGAACTCTGGACTTGAGGATATAGCTCACATCTTTGTCTTCATCCCCCTTTGCTAGAGGATAGCAGCTTCCAACTGATGGGAGGTCATGCAGATCTTCAAAAAGGCATGTCCCTTGAGAGATGATACTAGTTTTCCTCAAAGTCTGCCTGAATCCCTAGTCCCTCATGAGTTCTAGGTCTATATCTAGGCCATGTTTCAGCATGATCCAATTGGAAAACAGTAACCAAGTAAAACTGTTATCTACCCTAAAAGTTACAGTACTTGGTTAATAGTAAATAATAATGGCAGAATCTGGAAGAATATACTGAGAATGACTATAGGAGGTGCTGAACATTTGGAATATAAAACTAAATAAAGGATGATTTATTGATAGATGCCATGATTCAGAATTTAATATCCAGGGATGGTCACTTGGAGACAGTCCTAATATGTTGTGTATGGATTCTTGAGGTTTGGAAACAGTAACGACTGGTATTAAATATAGTAGAATTGTAAATGTTAGTAGAGTATTGAAGATGTAGGCAAGAGTCAGAGAAATGGTATTCTACAATGGGCTTATTACATAAGACAGAACCTACTGAATGGATACATTCCACTGGAGAAACTAGATAGCACTTGCTATTCAAAACCAATGAGGAATGTGCTAGTGACAGAGGTACTGGCTGGCATCATTGAGAAGCTGATTAGGGTGTATACTTCCAGATAAGGATTGTATTTTGAACCACTTCCATTACATGGTGATGTAACCCTGACAAGTGCGATACACATGCATTATAGGCTAAGCTTGATAGAAGGAGAGATTGCTGATTTCAGGATAGCATAAGACAGTTGGTGACATTTAATTCTGAGCAATAAAGAGAGAAATAATTACCATAAGGTACAGTAAAACTAGACTGGTAACTGATTTAGGAGCCTGGCTCAGATGTTTCTGTCTATTCTAAGTTTATACAAGCAAAGTTCTGTTTACAAGAGTAAATTATGCTCTAAGTTAACTCTCTTACTGTCTTGTCACAATATAGTTTAAGATAGATTTGATTTGTTGTGGCATTTTGTAGAAAAATCAAACTGGCCTGATATATTATGCCATTTAAACCTACTGGATAAGAAAGTGTTAAATATGACATTTGCAAGCATGTAGGAGGGTGGGCAATAACCTTTAGAGGAATACAGACACTACAGAATTGGGAAGTTTTTAGGTATCCAGAAATCTGAGGCATACTTAGACATTCCTTTTGAGGGAAGACAATTTTCTGCATATTCTATTTCCTACCACCATGAGAGATGAGCATTTGGCAGGGCTCCTAGAGTTTGGAGCTATTACACACCATTCCGGGGGATTTTTGGTGAGAAGCCTGTATTAGTTCACTCTTTGTTGTGATAAAAAAAAAAACTTGGTAATTTAGAAAGGAAAATTTTTATTATAATAAATGCATCTGGATGCTGGTTAAGTTCATTGTGCCAACTAAGGTCCTGTGTTTCAGCTCATGATGGAATGCAAAATTTCAAGAGGGTACATCTGTAATATGGCAAATTCACTTTATATCAACCCACTCTCACTAGAAGGAATCTATTCTTACGAGAAAGTTGTTCACTCCTTTTAATTATACAATCACCTCTTAAAGTCCCCATCTTGCAGCATCACAACAGCAACACATTTTCAACCTGAGTTTCAGAGGGGACAGACCATACTCAAATGATAGTGGAGGCCTCATGACTTATGGCTCTGATAGTACCTAGCTTATAATGGGAAGATCTAGTTCCATAGTCCCTTATGACCCATAGGCTGGTACTGAGTCTTGTATGAGGGCTCCAACTTCACTGGAAATGTAGTGAGTTGTATCTTTCTGCTTTTTC
Source organism: Heterocephalus glaber (assembly GCF_000247695.1). The sequence goes on along the minus strand of NW_004624820.1, from coordinate 8,646,938 downwards.
CAGAGAATGATATGTCCTAACCCAACTAAGGTTGGAGAATGTTGATGGTTTGTGTCAATCAGCTGAGGATGATTGGAGTCTAGTGGATACTGGAATTGGGTTTTGAGAAAGCATCAACTTTCGTTCTCTCTGTTAGTTAGCTTTCCACTACTATAACAGTTTCCTGAGATAATAAACTTATAAAGAGAAAAATATTTATCTTGCATCAGTTTTGAAAATTGTAGTCTATGATTGGTGGCAAGGCAACAGATCATGGTGGGAACATAATGTGGCACAAAACTACTAACTTCATGATGGGAAGCAATAGAGAGAAGGAGGCTTTAGGGTCCCAGCATGCACTTTAGAGCAGGCCTCCAGGGACCCACCAGCTTCCCTCTTGGCCCCACCTCTTAACTTTTCCATCAAATCCCCATAGTGCCTCCTTGGGGACAAAGCCTTTAGCACATCCACACTGGGGGACTTAATAGCCAAACTATAGCATTTGGAATACTAGCATTTAGAATGAACAAAATTTAGATCAGAAAGAAGGAAAAGTAGAAACCATTTATTAAATTGGAGTATAGTTTAATAATTAGGAATATGGAATTTAGACTTTGTGGATGTGTTCATATCTTTCTGTTGCTTGCTATTTGAATGACTTTTGGAAGATCAAAGTCTTAATTTTTTCCTCATCTGCAAAAGTGAAGAACAAATGCTATTACGCATTCAATAAATTTAGCTTTATTAATAATAATTGTGTGAAGAAACTAGGAAAGATCTTGATGATCTGTCCCTAGTAGTGGCTCCAGAATTTGTATTCAGAAGTATGTTGGGAGGTGCACACTTCTTTGGTGTTGGTGAAGTAGTGGTGGACAAGGTTGAAACTATATGTGTAAAGCACTTTACATAAAATTGAGAAAATAAAGTGAGTCTGGGAGATGTTATTGTTCCGATGACCAGAAGCAATTGAGAAGGAATTGAGAATGTTCAGCAGAGAGAACAACAGGTCAACTTAAAATAGGTAGAGAGAATATTCCCTTTTCATGGTTTGAAGGGCCATCATGGGAAACAGATATGACTTCCTCAGTGATACTCAATGGTGCAAGTCCAAAGGCTACTGCTGTGTACCACCTCTATAGGATTACATCTTCCTTGGCTTATATTTACTTCCATGCCCTCTTGTTTATTTTGTTTGGTTTTGGTTTTTGGTTTGTGTGTGTGTGTGTGGTTTCTTTTTGTTTTTTGTGGTACCAGGGATCAAACTCAGGACCTTGGCTTGCAAGGCAGGCGTGGTGCTACTGAGGTAAATCCCCAGCCCACCTTCTTGTTTTATTGTCTTCCCCTCCTCGATAACCTTGGATAGGGCCTGAAGTTAGTCATGTGTCTACATTTTCATTTTCCTTCCCTACTTTTCAAATATAAAGTTTACTGTAGGAAACATCAACTCTGATTTCTACTTCCTCAGCACTGTTTGGAAGTATAAATTCAGGTATTATTCTCATTGATGAATTAGTTTCAGCCACTGTGTGCCTCAATGAGACACTTGCACTTTTTGTCTTCTATTTGTATGTATGAGATGAAAATTTTTGTTGCTATCTCAGTTTGCATTGCCACAAAAGCAGATCATGAGATCAAAATTTAGGTGTAAATAATTTTCTTTCAGATATGAAACAAGAAAAAATGAGAGAGTCAGGAATGAGACTGAGAAGGAAGGAAAGCCAACTAAAGGCAGTGTAAGAGCAAGTTATCCCTGTGGGTAAGGGCCCACTCCTGAGCCCCATTTGAGAAGTTGTATAGAGCACATGCCAGCATTGTTCCACCAAGGAGCAAGCAGCTAGGGTACTGATCCCCCAGCTCCTGTCCCTCATTGGCTGGGGGCACTGTGGAGGCACTAACTCCTCCCATGCACAGGGCATGCTGCTGCAGGAAGCCTACAGTGTGCATAGGAATTGCCCACCAGAGACGTTTGTAACTCAATACGGCCAAGGGGATATAGGCCATCCCTCACAGGATTTGCCACTTTCTCTGAATTTCAGACTTCAAGGGTAAATGTGTATTGAGAGATAGTAGTTATTGCTTGGGTGCGTATTGTGAAAGCTCTAAGTGTAGATAGACCAAAACTAATCTTGTAGAACAGGGATCTGAAGGGAGAATAAGGATCCTGGAGGCTGGTCTTTCCCCTCAGGCACAATTCCATGCTGTCCTTTTACAGGTAGACTGGGTTCAACTTCAAACACATTCTATGTGTTTTTTTAGAACATTGTCCTTAAGTCACTCTAACTCTTGGATTTCTCGACTGCAGAATTAGAGACAAAACATGAGGTTCACAGAAATGTTTAGGACACAATGCATTATTGTCTCCTGACCTAATTTTAGCTCCTTCCTTTTATCTAAGACTTATAAACACACATTTTATTTTCTGTCAAAAGTGACACTATGTTAGCTGGTTTTAATAAGAGTTTCATCCTCCAAGGCCTCTTTTTTGATGTCCTTTATTATTTCTGTTGGTGACGGTTTTGAGCCAAAGTGTACACATTTAGAGCACAGGTTTATCTTTAATGACATGTTTTCTACCCAGATACCTCCTACATACCTCCCAAGTGTGGGGTGGTGCTGGCCACCACAATGTTCTCTCCAGTGATGTAGCTGACATCTGGGGAGCACAGAAAGGACACAACACTTGAGTCTTCAGGCTGTCCCATTCTGCATGAACAGGGCATGTGGGAATGAGTCTGGTGACAGTTTCCCCACATTCCCTGGGCTCCCATGTGACACTGAAATCAAGATCCTGTGGAAATGAGCAAAGAGTTGTAAGTGAAGACTTGTGAGCTCTACAAGGAACTGAGAAGTCATCTTAGACTTGGGGGAATTGTCAGATTCCTGGAAGGAGAGTGGGTTACAGTTCGCAGATGGATGGTATGTGATCTTTCATGCAGTTTCTGAAGTCATGTTAATTCAGATTCACAAGAGACTTTGTGTAACCATAACCTACCTCTGTAATCCATAAAATTTGTTGACATGTTACATAAAATTTGTGTCTTCAGTGATCTAAAGGAAAGGTTAAAAGGTTAGCGGTGCTCTTGCAGATAGAGTCATATGGGGTGTACATTGTGCAGGATGTGCGCCTGGGAAAGGATTGCTGGAGGACACTCTGATCTGTTCCTTGATGGAGGGCTGAGTCTGACTCTGCAGTGAATCTCAAGTGCTGTGAACCAAAACATCAGAGGAAGTGCCAACAGGTCTAAGTCTAAGAGTCTTGGTCTGTGGGGCAAGGCCTATAAGTAGTACTTACATTGCTCAATAGGGTAGGAAGAGGCATCATCCTTGGACCTCATCACTTTGACAAATTCTGCTTCTCTGATTCCTGGTGTTAGGCTGTTCACCTGGATGTTGTTTGGTGCAAGCTCCACTGCCAGGGTCTTGGTGAGGACCAGTTGTTCTATGACATTGTTGACTCCCAGCTTCTGTTGACACAAAGACAAAAGTTAATAGACTAGAACTAAGGACTTCCTGAGTTATGCCCAGGGAACCCATCCCTGTGATATTTGTTGACCATCAAGTCTGATGGAAAATACCCTAAAGAGATGGGAAGATGCTCCCTCCAAGCACATTTATGTAAAAGGCAACATCTGTGACACACAGTGATCACTTCTGCACATGAATAGTGCAGAGGAAGGAACTATCAAATGTTGGTTCTTTCCGTGTACCTGTTTTTCCAGATGAAATGAGGTAGGGTTTTTCTTATCTAACAGGAAGCCACACACAGATGATCATATTTAGAGTGACTGTGACCATTGAACCTTGCTTGGGAAAATAAGGACGGGGTAGGATGGGAGCTGAAGATAGTTATCATATGTGATTGAGTAGGGAAGTTACATGGAAGAGGGATGAAGGATTCTGTGAAAGAAGAGCAGCTTGGGCCCGCTAGGGGGATTTCTGTCCATTTTCCTTTAATTCTTTTGCATTTGGACTTTGTTTTTATGGGAAAAATTTTGACAGTAGATTACATTTGTGAATGGCCATAGGAGTGCACATCTTTTCTAATTCTTCTTGTGTTAATTTTGGTAAGGCATATTTTTTTATCAAAAAATTGTCTATTTTATTACAATTTCAGTTTATGTTTGCCAAGGACTTCTATTTATCATTGTCATTCTCTTAGTGCCTTTTATATTGCCTTCAAGATGTCCAGCGGAGTCTTTTGTTCCTGATAACAGTTTTATTTGTACCTTCTTTTTTCCTGATCAGCCCTGCCAGAAATTTGTCAAAGTATTAGAGTTGTAAAAAAACAAATTTTTACTTTTCTTGATCCCTATATTGTATTTTGTTTTTCTATTTAATTTGTTTCTGCTCTGTATTGTGTTTCCTTTCTTCTACTTTTTCCTTGTTTAATTTCTTTTGTACATTTGAGTTTGAGTTTTTATTTAATTTAGAAAATATTGCATTCTGATAACCACTATTGTTTACAATCCAGGAAGATATACTTTTATTTCATTGTCTTAAAGATGGACTTAACATGGTGTATTCTAAATGCAGCAGTTGAGCTGAGAACTTTTGTACAATGTGTAGTGATTTGCTTTTCTGCCCTACTTCAAACAATTTCTCTACTCCGACCTTTTTGCTAGAACTATAATTTTCATAGAACTATTCTTCTCACCACCATAAACCTAGTCAGCAAAACTGGAAAAATGTGGTAAAACACACCATTTTGTCTAATCAGATTAACAAACTTTTGGGGGAAGGGTTGAGATAAGGTCTTGCTAAGTTGCCCAGGCTGTTGCCTAACCTACAATCCTCCTGCTTCAGCTCCCTGAGTTCTGCATTACAGGCATGGGCTACTATGCTCATCTATGAAAACTTAATTTGGCTAAAAATTCTAGCTGGACAATCTTTATATCTTAACCACAGTTACTGATATGCGAGGATTAACATCTAACATTCAATGTTGTGATTTTTTTATTCCCCCTAATTGTTCTGTTTCTTGTGCATGCTTAATTTTGCAGGTTTTTTTACTTTAACTTCCCTCTCTATTATTTGAAAATATACTTCATAAGCTATCACCATTCTTGCAGGTGTTAACCCAGAAAGTAAAACAGGCCTGTTTGTCACCATTCTGGACCTTGTGGCCTGAACTCCTTTGGCCAAAGAGAGGCTACTTCCGTTTTCCTGATTCCAGAACAGTTATGGGGAACCCAGCACTTCTGTATGTAGAACCTTCCTTCTCCATCCTGCAAAGCCCTTGCAGTGACTTACAAGTACTACTCTACATTTCTTCCCTGGGACACTAATGGCTAGAATCCTTTGGTTTCTTTAGGTGACCCAGAGTCTGAAACCCAAACTGTCACCATTCTTTTTTTTAAAAAAAAAATTTTTTAAACTTTATTTTTCTATTGGTACACACTTGTCATACATATTGATCACATTCATCACAGGGAATTTGTACCTGTACATAATATATCTTAATTCTTTTTTTTTCTCATTCCCCTCCCTTTAGCTCTTCTTCCCCTCCCCACTTACAAAAGCTGTTTCCTTTTTTTTTTTTACATTCCCTTTTTCTACCTTCCCTTCCCCCTCCCACTCCATTATCCTCCTTCCCACTTGAACATGTTCTTATTACTTCCAAATATCTATCCCCCATTATGCTCCTTATTTACCCCTCGGGTTTTTCACACCAAAGAAATAATACAATATTTAAACTTATGTTTTCAATTTATTGAAACTTAATCAATTTAATATTATGGTCTTGAACCCTCTGTAGAGTAATTGCTGATCACAACTATGACCCTCTTCAGCTGGAAGTAGCCAGAACAGTCTTCGCCCTTTGCCCCCTCACAGCAGTTAGGGGTACTTCTTCAGAGGGAGAAATGTTGCAGATAGGTAAGTTAGATATCTTGTAGGCAGTTAAACAAGGCCAGCCCACAAGGAGACATCAAGGAGGACAGTGAAGACACATTCACTGAGCGCCAGCATTGTAAAAAGAGAAACTACCACACCCATGTAGGATAAAAAGCAGTATCATATTCTAAATAGGTATCAGTGATCTGGGTGGGGGACCAAGATCTCCAGGAAAGATCCCTGACCCACCTCTTACCACTGAAGAAGCTTGCTCATTCCTTGTAGGCTTGCTACGTGACTTCTTTCCCCATTGGATCCCCATTTAATCAACATTACCTAAAGGACTGTACTTGTAATCTTACTACTTGACTGTAGTTTTGTCCCACTTGAAACTGTCTCAACTCATCATTTTGTCCCATAAAACACCTTTAAGAAGTTGGGTGAGTGGGCAACCCACTTTCCAGTCCCCCTTCTGTCTCTCTTAGACAGAAGTTTTCTTTCTCTCAATAAATTTTTCCTACTCTTAAAAAAAAAAAGATTATGGTCTTGAGTGCATCCATTTTTCTACAATGACTCAAGTTTATCCTTCTTTATGGCAGAGTAGTACTCCATTGTGTATAAATACTACATTTTCGTGGGCCGGAGATTTAGCTCAGTGGCACCATGCCTGCCTCGCAAGTGCAAGGTCCTGAGTTTAATCTCCTGTATGGCAAAAACAAAACAACACCCTATATTTTCTTTATCCATAAATCTATACATCTATTATGTAGGGGGGTTTTTTTTTTTTTTTTTGTACTGGGGATCAAACTCGGGTCCTTTCGCTTGCAAGGCAGGTGGCGGAACCACTGAGCTAAATCCCCGGCCCTATAAATCTATTATGTGATATGGGCTGTTTCCAAGATTTAGCTATTATAAATTGTGTTGCTATAAATATGGGTGTGCATATATCACTGTGGTATGATGCTTTTAGTTCTTTGAAGAAGGTACCTAGAAGGGGAATAGCTGGACCAAATGGAACCTCTACTTTTAGTTTTTTGAGGAATCTCCATAGTGGCTGTGCCAGTTCACACTCCCACCAGCAATGGAAAAAGGTTCCTTTTCCCCACAGCTCCACTAGCATTTGTTATTGGATGATTCTTGATGATGACCATTCTTTCTGGAGTGAGATGGAATCTCAGTGTTGTTTTAATTTGCATTTCTTAAATGACCAGTGATGTTAAGCATTTTTTCATATATTTATTTGCTGTTTCTACTTCATCTGAGAAGTGTCTATTCATTTCAGATGCCCATTTGGAGATTGGCGGTTTAAAATTAGGAGGTCTGGGGGGGGGTGTTGTTTTTTAATATATTCTAGATGTTAGTCTTTTTTCTGAGAAGTAGCTGGTAAAAATTTCTTCCCATTCAGTGAGTTGTCTCTTCACTCTGTTGGTGTATTTTTTTGTTTTGTTTTTTGGTTTTGGGGTTTTTTTGCAGTACCAGGGATCAAACTCAGGACCTTGCACTTGCCAGGCAGAAGCTGGCACCACTGAGGTAAACCCCCGGCCCAGAAGCTCTTTAATTTGATGTGCTCCCAGTGGTTGATTCTTTGTAATATTTCCTGTGTGATCATGGTTTTGTTCATAAAGTCTTTGCCTACACCTATGTCTTCTAGAGTTCTACATGTTCTAGCTTCCAGCAGACTGTTTTTATATTTAAATCTTTGATCCATCTCAGTTTTAGTTCAGTGCCTGGTGAGAGATATGGGTCTAGGTTCAATTTTTGGCATGTGGAAAGCTAGTTTTCCTAATATTTTTTAAAGAGGCTATCTTCATTCCAGTGAAAGTGTTCTTAGAGTTGTTTCTGCATCTTCTAATCTGTTCCATTGATCCTTGAGTCTTTATTTTTTTGAATCATGGTAGTTTGTATTATAACTTCATATCTGGGATTGTGATATCCCTTGACTTGCCCTTGTTACTCAGAATTGCTTTTGCTACTCTAGGACTTTTCTCATTCCATGTGAATTTTAGGGTTGTTTTCTGTAGTTCCATGAGGTATGCTATTGGCATTTTGATTTGAATTGCATTAAATATGTATAATAGTTTTGGGAGTATGGCCATTTTCACTATATTGGTTCTGCCTATCCAAGAACAGGGGATATCTTTCCATTTTCTTAGACCCCTTTGATCTCTTGTTTTCAGAGTACTCTGGTTTTCAATGTAAAGGTCTTTTATTTCCTTTATTAGACTGACTCCCAAGTATTTCATTTTCTTGATGCTATCATGAAAGGTGTGGTTTCTCTCATTTCCATCTCAGCAAGTTCATTGTTTGTGTACAGGAATGCTACTGATTTTTGAATATTGGTTTTATATCCTTCTATATTGCCATATTTGGTTATTAATTCTAGGAGTCTTTTGGTGGAGTTTTTGGCATCTACTATGTACAGTATCATCTTCAGCAAATAATGATAATTTAACTTCTTCCCTTTCTATCCATATTCCTTTTATTTCTTTCTCTTATCTAATTACTGTGGCTAATGTTTCCAGAACTATAGTGAATATTGAACAGGAGTGGTGAGAGTGGGCATCCTTGTCTTTTTCCTGATTTTAGAGTGAGAACTTTCAGTTTTTGACCATTTAGTATAATATGGCTCTTGGTTTGTCACAGATGGCTTTTATCAGATTGAGATAAAGACCTTCTATTCCAATTTCCTGTAGGGTTTATAAAATCATGAATGGGTGTTGTATTTTGTCAAATGCTTTTTCTGCATCTATTGAGATGATCATGTGGTTTTTGCCCTTGGTTTTCTTAATGCGGTGTATTACCTTTATTGACTTGCGTATGTTGAACCATCCCTGCATCCCTGGTATGAATCATTTTTTTTAATTATACATTTATTGCTTTGTTTTGTTTTTGGTACTGGGGATCAAACTTGGGACCTTGAGCTTGCGGGGCAGGTGGCAGAACCACTGGGCTAAATCCCCGGCTCCTCCTGTTATGAATCATAATTGGTCATGGTGTATAATCTTCTTAATGATTTGCTGTGTTCTGTTTCACCGTATATTATTGAGGATTTTTGCATCTATGTTCATTAAGGAGATTGCCCTGTAGTTTTTTGGTTTGGGAGGGGTTGGTTTTTTGTTTGGTTGGTTTTGTGTTTTTATTTTTGTTTTGGGGGGAGGTTTTGCTTGGATCCTTCTCTGGTTCTAGAGGAATGAGTTTGGGTCTATTGTTTACCTTTCAATTTCATTAAAGAGTTTGAAGAGTAATGGCATTATATCTCTAAATTTCTTGTGGAAATCTTCATGAATCCATCAGGATCTGGGCATTTCCTAGTTGATAAGTTTTTAATTACATTTTCAATTTCACTCGTTTATATTGGGTTGTTCAGAATTTTTAGGTCTTCTTCATTCAACTTTGGTAATTCATCTAGGAATCTGTCTATTTCTTTTGAGTTTTCCATCTTATTAGAATACAGGTTCTCCAGAGCAGAAATCAATGCAATGGAGAATAAGAGAATGATACAAATAAAATCATTGAAACAAAGAGTTGATTTTTTGAAAGAATAAATAAAATCTATAAACCCTTAGCCAACCTTATCAAAAAAAGGAAAGAAAAGGCTCAAATCCATGCAATTAGGAACAAAAAAGGTGAAGTCACAACAGATCCAGCAGAAATCCAGAGGATCATCAATACCTACTTTGAGAACCTGAATTCTAATAAAATGGAAAACACAGAAGAAATGGACCAATTTCTAGATATATATGAATTACCAAAGTTGAATGAAGAAGATATAAAAATTCTAAACACCCCAATTACAATCAGTGAAATTGAAAATATGCTTAAAAATTTACCAACAAAGAAAAGCCCAGGGCATGATGGCTTCACTGCTGAATTCTACAAGACATTTAGAGAAGAACTATTGCCATTACTCTTTAAACTTTTCAATGAAATTGAAA
>NW_004624820.1:8618625-8633963 GCF_000247695.1 Heterocephalus glaber | reverse complement strand
TTATTAATTTTATTGGTACATTTTAGGTATACAATATAATGACATTCATCATTGGAGATTTGTACCTCTACATAATATATCTTAATTCTTATTTTTCCCCCTTCCCCTATCCTCCCTTCAACCCCTCCACCCCTCCCTATTTACAAAGACTTTGTTTCCACTTTTTCATTTTCTCATATTAATTCCATTCCCCCTTCCTTTCCCCCACCTCTCCCACTTCCCCTTCCCCTTTAGACCTTGTCTTCCTATTTCACATTATCTATTATATATTTTGATCTTATTTATACTTTCAGTTTCTCACACCAGGGAAACTATTCAGTATTTACTCATGTCTGTCCTATTCATTTCACTTAAGAGTATTGCCTTACACAGTTTGTAAGAGCTAAAGCTTGGAAGCAGCCCAAGTGCCCATCAACTGGAAATTGGATAAAGAAAATGTGTTTTTTTTATAAAATGGAGTACTACTCAGCCATAAAGAACAAAAAACTGGAGTCATTTATAGCTAAATGGATACATATCAAGGCCATACTCAAGTGAAATAAATAGAACACACATGTGTAAATACTGAATATTTTCTCTAGTGTGAGAAACTGATAGTGTAAACAAGGGTTAAAGTGATTAAAATGAATAATTGATAATTTGAAATAGGAAAAAATGTCCAAAGATGGAGGAGTGAAGGGAGGGGAAGAGGAAAGGAAAAGAGGGAAAGGAAAAACTATGAGAAAAGAAAAAAAAATGGAAATGAAATCTATGTAAATAGGGAAGGGCGCACAGGTAATGGGGAACAAAATAAGAACCAAGATATATCATGTACAGATACAGACACCCAATGATAAATGTAAATGAATTGTATACCTAAAATGTACCAATAAAAGAACTAAAAAAAAAAAGAGTATTGCCTTAATGTGCATCCATTTAATTATAAATGCCTCTATACTACTCAGCCATAAAGAATGAGAAATTAGAGGCATTTTTGTGGTTTCTTTTCCTGTTGATTTACAATTTAATTTAATCTGATTTGATCTGATTTCATATGATCTGATTTCCAATTATCATATGATCTGATAATAAGCATAGTATAATTTCAGTTCCTTTGCATTTACTTAAGCATGTTCTATGAGCTAGTACGCAGTCTATTTTGGAGAAAGTTCCATGTGCTGTAGAGAAGAATGTGTATTTTATTGTTATTGTGTGGAACACTGTAGATATCTACTAAGTCCATTTGTTCAAAGATTTGGTTCAGCTCTGATTTTTTTTGTTCATTTTTTTTGTCTATTTGATCTGTCTAATGGTGACAATGGGGTATTGAGGTCTTGCATTACAATTATATTAGTACTTATCTAATTTTTCATGTTCATTAATGTTTGTTTTATATATAGTTGTACCTTGATTCATGAACTCAATTCTCTGCACAATTCTGGTTGCAAACCAAACTGGATGAGAACTGAATCAAATTTCCCCATAAGGTAAACATTGGACCTAATCATTGAATTTGATTTGGTTCTGGTGCAACTTGGTTTGTAATCTGAATTGTGGAAAGAATCAAGTTTGTGAACTGAGGTACTACTGTAGTTGGGTGTGTTGATATTTCCTGCACATATATTTATGATGGTTATCTCTTTTTCTTGGATTGTTCCCTTAACAAGTATGTAATGACTTTGTCTCTTCTGATCAATCTTGGCTTGAAATCCACTTTGTCTGCAAATAGAAGAGATACCTCTACTTTTTTCTGGGTTCTTGTGACATAGAGTATTTTTTTCCATCCCTTGACTTTCTGTCTATGAATTTCTTTTTTGGGTTAAATGTGTTTCTTGTATGGAGCATATTATTGGATCTTGCTTCTTGATTCACTCTGCCAATCTGTTTCTTTTTATTGGTGAATTGAGACCATTCACTTTGATGGTTATAACTGATATGTATTGACTTATCCTTGTCATATCATTTTCCTGTTGTCCATTCCCTTTCTTTCCCTTCTGTTTAATTGCTTGCCTTGCCTGATGGATTCATTTGATTTGGATTCTCAGAATTATTGTCTTCATTGTCTTTTTCCAGAATATCCTTCAGAACTTTTTGGAGTGCTGGTTCAGTGGTCATGGGTTTCTTCAGGTGTTCTTTATCATGGAAGTGTCTTATTTCTCTATCAATTTTGAAAGATAATTTTGTAAGGTACATCAATCTGGGTTGGAAGTTGTTTTCTTTTAGGGCTTGAAATACTTCACTTGACTTAAGCATTTGAGTTGAGAAATCTGCTGTGATTCTGATGGGCTTTCCTTTTTAAGTGATTTGTTTCTCTTTTCTAACAGGTTTTAATATTTTGGTTTTGTGTTGAATTTCTGGAATCTTGACTACTATGTAGCTTGGTGTATTTTTTTCTGACCATGAGTATTTGGATTTCTATATGCCTCACTTATCTGTATCCCAAGCTCTTTTTCCATGCTTGGAAAGATTTCTGCTATTACTTCTGTGTTTTTATGTCCTTTGTGCTATCTTCTGGTTCTTCCTTGAATGTAATTAATCTTATATTAGTCTTCTTTGCATCATCTAGCAGCTATTGAATTTATTTTTCATGGTTCCTTGCTATTTTTAAGAGATCTTTCACTTGATGATTGCCAACCACAAGCTTGTCTTCTAGAGCCGATAGTCTATGTTCATACTGGTTGACTCTGCTGTGTACACTTTCAGTAGAATTTTTAATCTCCTAGACTTCTATTTGAATCTGTTTCTCGTAATCCAGTTCTTTTCTAAGTTGAGCATTCATGGTTTCCATGACTTTCCTAAGTTCCTCTATTTTTTATCTGCATCACCTTTAGATTCACTAATCATTTCCTTCATTATGGTCTCTAATTATCAGTTTTGTTTTTGTCAAGAGACTTATTGATCTGTTTTGTTACTTCTGCTGGCATCATTTCACAAAATTCAGCTGGCAAGTTTTGTATTTCCTCCATGCCCCTTGCTTTGCTTTGAGTGAGTTGGACATTATGAGTTGCATCTTGCTCCTATGTTTTCTCATTTTCTATTTTTTGTTCATATATTTTCTGTGTTAAAGCTTATAAATTGCTTATGGTAGATAGCTTTATTACTAGTACTGAAACCTTTTTCACAAATGACTACTTTTCAGAAATATCTTTGAGGCATAGCTGGCTTTTGGCTTTTGAGTCTGTCCCAAAATCTTGCCTCTTTAATTTACTAGGGATGAAGTGTTGCTGCCTTTTGGCCTAGCACAGAGTTCCTTGGTACTGAACTGTTGTATTGTTAATGATCCCCAGACAATCAAGGTATTGGCATACAAGGAAGGTCAACTGATCACAACAACTATGTCATCTTGACTAAAGTAGTACAAGCAGTAATAACATTAGCATCAAGCATGGACTGGAAAATGACTATGGTAACTATTAATTTTCCACCTTTAATCATAGGCATAAAATTTTATAGTTATATAAAAAGATCTAAGACAAATCAGAAAATTATATATAGTAAATATCCACTCAGTAGAGTGATTTTACCCTAAGGGGAGGAAATTATTAAGGGATAAGAGGAAAAATTAGACAAATAAAAGAAGAGGACACGATTAGAAGGAAGGCTGAAGGACAAAGGAAGATTGTCCAAACCTCAGGAAACTGGTGAAGAAGACAGGAGGGAAAGAAAGAAGAAAAAACAAAAGCAAAACCAAAACAAACAAAAAACTAAAACTGATGGTCACACTCACACAAAACAAAAATAAACAATTTTAAAAACCCATAAATAGCAACAGAAACAACAAAAACTAAAAGCAAAGAAAAAGAAAGAAATTTTGTTTTGTGATATCAAGCCTGTGGTTATCCTCTGGGTTCTACAGTTTTGTGGTAATGTCCAACTCAGTGTATGACAAGGCTTTTGCTGATAGACAAAGGAGGCTGTCAGATCCCAGATCTGTGCTGGATAATCCCAGCAAACCTGCAAGAAGATTAGGGTGGGGTGCTGGTTAATCCCGGCAAGGCTGCAGTAAGATTAGGGCAGGGTGCTGGTTCTGGTACTTTCAAATCCACAGAAGTTCGGGCTGATCCTGGCCTCTGCTCTTGGGGTTGGGCCCTGAGTCATTCAACCTACAACACTCTGGGTGCCTTTTGCCAGCCTGACCATGCCTCCTTGACTCTGGACATCTCACACAGTTGTCCCTCACCCAATCACCATGGAAGTTTAATACTCAGAACCCTGAGATGAAGCCAACCTAGAATTGCTTTGAGTCCTGGGTTTAGTTGGCCCCTCTCTAAAATGGCATCTGACCAAGCATCCTCTCCAGGGGGCACGACAGTCACTTGGACTGAAGTTACTCACCAGCTATTATAGTGCACAGCATCCACTGTTCCAATCCACTGGTGTTTCTCCTTGGAGACCTCTGGAGTCACCTGTCCTCACTGTGTTTCTATAAATATGATCCTTCTCTTTCATGCCATGACCCAGGAGCCAGGGAGAAAGTGCAGATTGCCTCCTCCTTTTTTATGTGTTGAGGTCTTTCTCTTCACTTTCTCTGTGGGTTCTAATTTTCCCTTCAGGCCCTTCCTAGGTCCCAGAGATCCACCTCTCTCCTTCTTTACTTCCCCAAGGTGTTATTTTCCAGTTCTGAATCTTGGAGAGGTTGATTCAATACTGCTTACTGCTCTACCTTTTTCCTGGAAGTCCCTGTCACCATTCTTGTCTTGTTATCAGGTAGCTCCTTCTAAAAGTTGCTCAACAATTAAATGTTACTGAATTTTAGGTTGCTCACCTTTCCTTCTGGAGTTGAATTCCAGGTTCTTCTCACTTCAAACAAAGAGTTGAATGAAACAACTAAAAAGTAGTTGCAAAGTTTATTTGAAAAAGTAAAAGAGAAGAGTGAGAGAGAAACTGGCTCTCAGAGTGAGCTTAGGACAAGTAAAAGAGGGAAAAGCAGATAAAAGTACACCCTGGAGGACACTGAGTGGGTTATTATGAGGAAAGCCATGATGGAAAGCTCTTCTTGCCAGTTGATTTGATTCATGTGATCGAGACTTTAGCATGTTCTCCTAGTGTGGGTCATAGACACAGAATCCCCACATCCCTGGCCATAACTCCTTTTATGCCCCTCATTTTGGCCACCAGCTGCTCTCAGTCCTCAGCTTTTCCCATATGGCATATGGTATCCATCATGCTCAACCTCTCTGCTTTTAGCCTGGCCACTCCCTGGTCCATATTGTGCTGGTTCTGGCTGCTGATGTCCACATGCAGCCTATCCTGAGCTAGACATCTGGCTATAGCAAAGCCAGTCTTGCAGGCAGAGATAGAGAGGATGTGACTTTTTAGCCTTAGATTGAGCCTTACTTTCACACTTTATTTCTCACCACAGTGTCCCAGAACTTCTCTCCACTAACCCAGACTAGCTAATGTCATCCCCCACTCTTAGATGGTAAGAGGACCAGGAGATGTAAAGAAGGGACACATCAGTCATGGGTGTGTGGGGCCTCCTGTGTACCATATCACCTCCAACTGGAACTACTATGGTGACAATTCATTCCTAGTTCCTCAAGATTTTGGTCTTCTTGGCAACTGCAACCTTAAAGCTTCTTGTCTCAGGGCTGTGAATCCACTTATTTCTCACAGGCATGCAACTTGGAAGGATGGGGTTATTGCCCACTATAGCAAAACTCTTGACTAATAAAGGTATGAAGCAACGGCTGAGGTCCCTCTACCTTCCCCTCATGGGTAACTCTGAGATGCAGTTCATGTTTCCTTCTGGATCTATAGATCCATCACCCAGTGCCCTATACTGGGGCCATCTTGGTAACATATCCTACACTGGCTTTGTCCCCTTTCCTTGTTTTATCTTGTGTTTCTTGTTCTTTTCTTTAGGCTTACATTTCCCCCAAGTTGTTGGCATTTCATTCTCAGAGGCTATGCTTTTTGGATTCAGACTAAGACAATGAGGTTAACAAAATATAGAGACAGTTCCAAAATTCCCAAAGAGTTGCTCTTTCCCAGTTGTGGATCCTGTGATCATGGCAACCTTGTTGGCCAGCTTGAGCCTATTATTGGCCCTACTTTTGATGCTTCACATGGGGAGTGGAGGTGCCAGAGGCAGGAGGCTTTTCAGGGTCAGGGCCAAAACATGGAGGTCTGGTCTTCCTTTTGGTGAACTTTTTCCAGGGAGGGAGGCCCACGGAAAGGCTAACACCTCTGTTAAGCAGTTCCCACAAATATGGAAGTGAAGTAGCACTTCCTTTGTTGGGCTAGAGCCAGGATGGTCCAGGAATCACTGCTGAAAGCTCAGCCCCTGCATCTCTAGACTTTCTGAACACATAGTCTCCCATATTATATCTCTTAAGACTATCTTAATGGATTTTTTAAACTGGAGTCAAATCCTAACATATACATATAGAGGTTCAATAACTGTTTATTCATTGCAACTCCCCACAATAGCTAACAGCTAATTCATAGGTTTGTTGTGAGGACCAAATAAGTTAGATGGATATATTTCCACATTTATTAGTTTTCTTTATGTTTCATATATGTTATACATTGTTTTGTATATGTAAAATATTTTACAATTTAAAAATGAGAAAAAGATTCAGATGTAAAAGAATTTTATAAACTGGACTGTGCCTACATACAAGTTGTTCTATGGCTAAGAGGGATGAATTTTATCCTTCTAACCCCTGTGGGTCTTTCACCTCAAGCATTGGGGCACATGTCACACCCTGCTTGCAGTGCTGTGATCTGGGTCTTCGTGACCTCCTAATCTCTTCCCCAGACTCATCTGCATTTTTAGCGCATGGGAGAAATCCTTTTCAATCCTTCAAAGCTTTTGGATTTATTGTTTCCTCCTTGTTACCCAGTCATCTCTGTTTTTACTTCTCTTCTAACACTTAGCTCACTAGCTGTCCTACTTATCTCTTCTAGCAGGGTACCCAGCACCTAAGGATCAAATCTCTTTGTCTCAGCAAGTTAGAATCTTTCCCCCAGCCTCTCAGTTATGTCAGTTCTGCTCTGGTCTCAAAATATTTATTGTAAGGTAGCCATTCTTGCTTTTAAAAGTTCAGTTACTAGGTGGTATCAGGCTTGTGTACAAGGTAAACTTGTGATTTTATAATATGTAAGTTAGGATGTTCTGCTCAAATCTCTAAAAACCTATAGCTATATGCTTATTTATATAAAGCCAATCCCTGTATTAATGCAATTCAAGTTTAGTAAATCTTAAGCAAATGTCAAAGCAGGTCAATGCCTTTGAAGCAAATTTTAAAGACAATTTCATAAATGTTTTCTTACAAATTTAAATCTTACAATTGTAGTTATTCATTATGGTTCTTTGCATCCCTTATAGTTAAGGAAATCATGCAGTATAGTTTCCTTCTCCTCCTTAACTTTTTGTCATTGCCACTCTTAGCAGTTTATTCTTAATCTCTGGAGTTACATCTTTGAGTCATCATTTCTCATTTCCCAAAGCCATTTCTCAGTTTTTTGACATGAATCTGCTTGGGGGAAGGAAAAGTTATCTTTTTGTGTCTGTCCTTCTCCATGTCTGTATTTCTCATTCTGCCTTTTTTTTTTCTGCAATCATGTCTCCTACTTTTGGAAAAAGAGACAAAATCTCAGTATGTGCTGGTTTTTTATTAATACAATGAAACATATTTTGGCTTTGGCATCTCCAGATATCCTTTATTTTCTCAGGGAAAGTCAGTCTGAGGTCATCAGCTGAAAGTGAAGAGCTGGGGTTTAAGGAGAGAGAATCAGAGCATGTCAAGGGAGTGGGAGAGTAAACAAAAACCTTATGTGAGGCTGGGCAGTAATGAGGATCTATTTAGCATCATCTTTAGAAAAAATACCTATGCACATTGCATATCTGAGAGTTGATTCTTTAAAAGACATGGCTTTGTCAAAGTTGATTGCACGTATCATAAAATTCAATGATTTTTAAAGAAGGTCTGCCACATATTGAAACCATCACAATTAAGTCAGTCTTAGATTGTTATTAATGCTCTAATAAGATCCCTCAAGCCATTACAGATAATCCTCATTCCTGTCCCTAACACTAAGTAAAATTTTATAAATTTGCCTTTTCTGAAACTTTCATACAAATGAGGAATATACTGTTCTATGGCATTCTTTTGCTCAAGGGATGGGACACATCCCTTCTCAAGAATTAGATTTTGTGGAGAATATTTGTATATTTTAACATATACTCTTCAATTAAAGGCAATACTTATGCCACCCTGGTAGTAGCATTAAAATCAGCAACAGTCATAGTGTCAAAGACAAATGGCTATTGACATACCCTAAAAACAAATAATGTATCACTCTTAATCATATAACTATTTAACACTAAATTATACAACACTAAAGCAAACCAAATATCAGCATACAGTAAATATCTACCAAATGCAATAACTATACCTCCACTAACAATAGGGACGTTTCCAACAGTCATAGCATAGAATTAACTATCTAAAGATTACTAAAGCTCAATGGTTATACTAGTAAAGATATAGAGGATGGGGGGTGGGGGACTAAAAAAGTAGAATTTGAAAATTAATCAATGGAAGATGAAAATGAGAAAATGTGAGATAAATGAACCTTTAAAGAGCAAAATGAAATTAATAAAATTAGAAAAAATAATAGTAAAGAACAAAGAAGAAAAAGAGAGGAAAATAAAGGAAAAATAGAAAAGTAAGAAGGAAAACAAATTACATGGAGAAACAAAGCAAAACAAAAAACCTCAACCCTCAAAAAAAAAAAACCAGTGAAGGAAAAAGAAAAAACGTCAGTCAAAAATTCCTCTGTATTTTTGAATGAATGCTTTCTTTCCAGGATCTGCAGTCTTTGAATCCAGCAAATCATGATTTTTTTTTCTACCTAGCTTCATGGCTGGAGAGTTTGTGAGGTTCTCCCCCTGCTCCAGATGCCTCTCTGTCTGTATACCTCAGATTGTGTCAACCATTCAAGATGAAGGATGTAGGTAGATGGGACAAGCAATCAGACCACTAGTCTCTGCTGGATGTAGTCAGTGGAGCAGGGGCTCAAGCAGACTACTGGACTGAATGCCAGCACTTTCAGACCCAGAACCCTCTGAAAGCCACCCTCATTGGGCCTGTCTTTCCACCATGGAAGGCAGGACCTGTGTATTTCCCACCCTGAGATTAAATTTCTCAGAGTTCTATGTCTAGCCTGAAGCCTCTTGTAGATGTCTCTCATCCAGTCACTATGGGAGGTAACACTGCTGTGAGAAACTGAAAGCGTAAATAAGGGCTAAAAAGTATAACAGATAATGTGAAATAGGAAGAAAAGGTGCTAAGGGGAAGGAGAAGTGGGAGAGGTAGTGGAAGAGAAAGATAGGAATGGAATTAATATGAGAAAAAGAAAAAATGGAAACAAAGTCTTTGTAGATAGGGAAGGGGTCATGGTTGAAGGGAGGGCAGGGGAATGGGGACAAAATAAGACCTGAGATGGATTATGTAAAGGTGTAAATTTCCAATGATTAATGTCATTTTACTGTATACCTTAAATGTTCCAATAAAATTAATTTTAAAAAATAAGCAGAGGGCCGGGGATTTAGCTCAGTGGTTCTGCCGCCTGCCCTGCAAGCACGAGGACTTGAGTTCAGTCCCTGGTACCACACACACAAAAGAATAATAAGCAGAAGAGTTTGGTTTTATAGATAGAAGAGGGCTGAAAAAAGCAGAATCAAAGGATAGAGTGGATTAGTACTTTCAAAGTCACTTTCTTGTAAAATGAGGACAAGGAGACACTGGTTAACATCAGATTACTCGTGGTTACTTTTTGTATGGAATTAATACAGAGAGAACTTTATATTTTTCTCACTGAAAATGACCTATTTGGGAATTGACTATTATTCCTGCTAATTTCTTGAAGGTTGGATAACAACTTAGCTTGATGAGGAGGAACCTTAATATGAGTAACTCCATTTTGCTTTGTAGCCTATTCTATTGGCGCCTAGTGGATGAGTTTAGTCCAAAACAATGGATTCTTATACTTTTTATTTAAAGGAATGAAATAAAAGAATAACAGGTACAAACTTATTATACCCATAAGTTATTTTCTTGATCTCTTTTATAGCCCTATATGTACAAAGTGTTATTTTGAAGCTAAAAATTTAGAATAAAATTCACATCATTCATCCAAAAACCAGTGCTTATTTTTACTACATAAACCCTGAATTCTGGATCAAACTTGGGATAATCATATATGGATTTCATTTTCACCTGTAATCAGATAATATCTACTCCTGTTGTTGACATTTGTTAAACAAGAGAAAGCCTGTTCATGTAAGAAAAAGAATGTCAGCAGAATATACATTGCTTTCCCATGAGTGGCAGGATGCTCTTCTTTCACAGAAATCCAAAATTTTATAGGGCAGATGACTGAATCTCACGTGATTTACTTTAACAAATTTCTTTCTCTTAAAGTCCAGTTCTCAGACTGAGAAAATATTCATTCAGATTGAGAGGCGGAATTATTTGTCTAGTCATGTGGAAAGGAAGGAAAGTACTGCTAATTTTTTCCTGCACTTTTTCTGGCGGTTTTCAGCTGTATGTGAGTGTATGGTAAGGAAGTTAAGCCTTCCAAAAAGAGGTCTAGGTTTGGGGAGATAAACTCCAAGCTCTTAGAATAGTCTCATTGGTAGGAATTCCTTGCCTTGGGGCCTTGGTGAAGCCAGGTAGTAATAATGTGATTGAGTTAGGGCTTTGCCTAACATGGTGTTAATGAGCTTGAAAGACCAATCAGCCACAGGAAAGTTAACCAGGCAAACATTACAGGATAAAAATAAAATGTTTAGATGTCAAAACTGGGTGATCTTCCCTGGTTTGTGATACTCTGTGTACTGTCATGGTTCTGTGCCATGAAAGTAATGCTGTCCTGAGTCCATGCTGCAAAGACAGGTAAAAGTTCAATGTTTGGTTCCTGTCCTAGGCTCTGCCTTGTCTGTCTCTTCACAGGGCTGGTTTTAATTGTGTTCTTCATTTGTTATAAGCTTTAACTTTGAGTACAATACCTTTCACTAAGTTATGTGAGTTCTCCTAACGAGTGATTAAAAGGGATGGCAGTGAGGGCAGTCTTAGGAATTATTCTCCCAACTTGATAGGTGAATAACTCTGGCAATGGGGAATGAGATTCACTAGATCAACCCTGACCTACTGAAACATGTGGTTTGCAAAGAGAAAGGGGAGAAGCCAGGAATTGATTCATGAACCTTCACTTCCTGGGTGGCTACTATTATCCATTCTGCCCTGTGAACAATTACTTAGAAATAAAAATTCCCATGGGATTTAAAAATAGTGGAATTTGCTGACTGGAGACACAGAGAAATGAAAATAATAAGAAACAAGCACAGGAGTCCCTGGTTTATTGTTGTCTGTAATAGCTAACGTGAAAGTGAAAGAGTGTGTTGAGATGGGCCCTAATGCTGGGCCAAACTCAAATTTCTGCCTCTCTATCCTGTACTGCTAGCCTCAGGACTACTACTACCAAAGGAACAAATTAAAATGAGATTTTTTTTTTTAACTGCAAGATAGAACCTCTGATCACAAGAGTTTTGTCTATTTTGGAGGATGATAACATCAAGAAAGTATTGAAACCAGTTGTAAAGTGTGGTAGATGTCTTAAGTTGTGGATAATTTTCATCGGCTTTCTGTAAAATCTTTGCTGAAATGGTTGTGAGTTTCTAAGTGGAAGCATCTTTGGTTTTCAATACTGTGGAATGAAAGCATGTGTTTGGGTTGGTGTAAAATTCACATATCATTGTTGAACAATTACAGATACGCAAGTATAGTCAATACAGCAAGTTATTACCCAGGAACCACTAGCTTAGAATGCTAGATAAAAGTGTGTGTTGAGAATTGTTTATCTAGAAAAAGGAGTTTTTAATTGTGTATGTTTTGATCACACATCGTATTGTATAAAATTGCCATAATGTTGGTTTATTGGTAAGGAGATTTGTGATTCCCAATCCTGTTGAAGTTTTCCAATAAATTCTGCTATGGTATGGATATGATTTGTCTCCCAAATGTTTATATCCTAGAAGCTTTGATCCCAGTACGATGGTGTTGATAGTAAAACATTTAAAGTGTAGGGCTAGGGGCTGGGGATTTAGCTCAGTGGTTCAGCCACCTGCCTCACAAGAACAAGGACCCAAGTTCAATCCCCAGTACCAAAAAATAAAAATAAAAATAAAATAAAAATAAAGTGTAGGGCTTAGTGGAAGGCAATTAGGTCATGAAGACCCTGGAGCTGGAGTAGTTTTCTCAAGAATGAGTTGTTATAAAGCAAATTTTAATTTTCCAGCTTACTCCTTGATTGTGAGCAAATAAAACACACTACTTTATAAAGTACCCACCTTCAGTTATTTTGTTACTGCAACAAAAATGAACTATTCAGATAAAGGGGCCAGTGTGCATTCTATCCAGGCCATGATGGAGTGGCTTTATTTATCCACTCAATATTCCTTTACTCATATCACAATAAAAACTAAAATGAAAGTTATTACTTTTTCATGGGCAGCCCATATAATGTTATTGCTACAAAAGTGAAGAATGATGAGAAAAGCCTTATTGGATTTGTTATCTTACCTTGCCCTTATGGTCTTTGCTGGTGCAAAGAAAATTAGAATATTCAAGAAAATGAGGAAAGATAAAAGGGGAAAGTCAAGGAACATGTCCCAGCATAGTAGACCTATTTAAACAATTATTAATAAGTGAGTGAATTAAATTTGACATTGAGTGTTGCAAAATCTTATTGCAACAATGTTGGAAGTCAAGAAAACTGATGGAAAAAATCTTCAGCCTCTTATTATTAAAGGTGCTTAAACAGCTCTGTTCTCTGACCCTAGGTGATGCCATGGCCCATTGGCATACCTGAGTCTGGAGGACCCAGAAAGTGCCTGCCTGGCCCCATCTAATGCCACTGCCTGCTGGGACCTGTGCTCAAGCCTGGAAGACTGAGAAATGGAAGGCCCTGTCCCCAGTCCCTGGGTTCTCCACAACACAGAGCGACAGAGTTGGTAACCAAAAGACTGACCTGATTTAAGAAAAGACCAACATCCAGAAGGAGAGTCTCACTTCAGGACTAAAGTCATACTATTCCATAGAGACCAAGTAAGACACAGCCTTGGGAGATAGGCTTGGGAGGGTGAGAGTTAAATAGGGATCTTATGCAATTCTCTGGGAGACCAGGGCTTAGACCAGGAAGATTAAGGACTCTGCATTCTGTTGTGGGAGGCCAGGATTGGTGGGAGCAATCATCAGACAGAGCTGTCCTGAAGAAGAGGGTATTTAACATAATGGTATATTTGAGCTCTGGCACTGTTGCCAACATCCACCAGAAATCAATGCTCTGAATTACTATAGGTAAATATAAGGGGGGGGGGGACTAATTGCCTTCAGCAAAATCAGAATCCTCTTTGTTTTGGTGAAAGGCTTTTTTATGAATAGATCCTGGTTTTGCAATATCCAGTTGACACTTTATACCCTTGTTGTCACTGAATTTACTGCCATAGACAGGTAACATATTTGTAGCCAGCAATTAGTTTTCTCTCTATGTCAATACCTGTACTTCCTGGGAGGGTCATAAACAATACTGTGGTTCACTCCTGAAGAACAAGGCACTAGGTCAAAGTATTTGCAAACCTCAGCACAAAAAACAAATAGAAACATTAAACGGCAAGGCAACAAAATGCACCCCCTCAACACCCAACTCCTTCAAAATCAGTACAGGGGCAATAAGGGGGAGATAACCATCAGCTACACAGCAGATAGATTTGAAAGAATACCAATGCAGGTAAAATAGTTCTACCTGGTGCTTGGTGAATTTAAAGATGATATAATTAACCGTCCTTGAAACATTAGCCACAGCAATTGGGCAAGAGAAAGAAATAAAAGGGATACAGATAGGAAAAGGCAAAGTCAAAATATCATTATTTGTAGATACCATAATCTTTTACTTATAAGACCTCAAAAAAACAGTTCCACCAAAAGACTCCTATAATTATAACCAAATTCAGAATTGTAGTAGTATACAAAATAACCACATGAAAATCAATAGCATTTCTATACACTAATAATGAACTCACTGAAAAAGAAATTAGGTAAACAATACCATTCATAATAACATCCAAAAAATTAAATACCCAGGTATTAACCTAATGAAAGAAATGAAAGACCTCTGTAATGAAAATTACATCAGACTGAGAAAGGAAATCAAGGAGGACATCAGACAATGGAAAAATGTCCTCTGTTCCTGGTTAGGCTGAAACAATATAATCAGAATGGCTATACTTCCAAAATTGATATAAAGATTTAATGCAATCCCAATCAAAACACCAGTGAAATTTCTCACAGAGCTAGAGCAAACAATCCATAAATTTATATGGAATCAGTAGAGACCCAGAAAGCAAGAGCAATCCTGGATAACAAAATCAAAGCAGATGCTATCACAGTTTCAGACTTGAGTTATATAATAAGGCTACAGTGATTAAAATAGCATGGTACTGGCACAAAACAGGCATGTGGATCAATGAAACAGAACAAAAGAACAGATACAACTCCAGGCCCATACAACTATTTGATCTTTGAAAAGGAAATCAAAAACATATTGAAGAAAAGATAGCCTCTTTAATAAATGGGGCTTAGAAAATTGGATATTCAGATTCCACACTCCTAGGGCAGAGAAGGTGAGCCAGTCCCAGCACGCAGAAGGAAGCTTCCCCACTGCCATTCCACACTCCTAGGGCAGAAAAGGTGAGCTGCACGGGTGCCAGAAGCACCCTCTCACCCCCATGGAAATGAGAAGACATGGAAACAAGCTTCAAAAACATACTTCCAGATCACCTGCAGCAACCCCAAAGGGAAACAAGATGGAACAATCTGATACTCAACCACCTGGACTCTCTGAACTGGCAGCAAAAGAGGATCTGGGAAAAATGAAATCAGAAATAATTACTCATATAACAGCAAAGACTGTGCTCAAAGTGCAAGACATGATTAATAAATCTAGAGAGGGAACACGAGAAATCAATCCAGCAGCTGCTAGATGATGCAAAGAAGAATAACATAAGACTGATTGGAGTCAATGAAGAAACAGAAGAGACTGCAGATGACATAAAAAAACTCTTCACAGAAGTGATGGCAGAAAACTTCCCAAGGAGGGGGAAAGAACTTCACATACAGGTAAGTGAGGCATATAGGACTCCAGCTAGCCTTGATCAAAAAAATCTACACATAGGCATATAATAGTTAGGATTCCAGAAATTTTATTCTCCAACAGAAGAATAAAATTCTACAAGCAGTGAGAGAAAAGAAACAAATCACATACAAAGGAAAGCCCATCAGAATCACAGC
>NW_004624820.1:8575198-8590221 GCF_000247695.1 Heterocephalus glaber | reverse complement strand
TAAGAACCAAGAGAGATTATGTAAAGGTGCAAATTTCCAATGATGAATGTCATTATATTGTACACCTAAAATGTACCAATAAAATAAAAACATTTTTAAAAAGAAAGAAAATAGAACCTCCAGAATTGCTTCAAAGAGGCAAGAACGATAGGCTAAGCATGTTCAAAGTGAAGGGGAGTATTTTGAGGTGGATTAATGTCAATGTCTTTTATTGTTAATAATTGTTTTTATTTAAACACACTATTTTTATCACACCTCTTGTCTTTAGTGACTATCACAGTTGTGTTAATGTCCTGAATTAACTCAGAATGTCACATTTTATGGTCATTTTAGCTCTGGGGAAGGTACTGGCAGTTGCACAGAAGCAGATCCAGTAACA
Organism: Heterocephalus glaber; assembly: GCF_000247695.1. Next base: position 8,589,842 of record NW_004624820.1, on the reverse strand, counting down.
GGGTGATGAAGACACACTTTCATGATTTTGTGAGCCTTTCTACCTGCTGGGTGCACTTGAAAGCAGCACTCACCAAGTTTTTTTATCATACCTCATAAAGACATGAAAAAGAGCTTCCAGAACTGCTTCAGAAAATGGCAAGAATGATGAGATAAGTGTTTGAAGTGAGGCAGAGTATTTTGAAGGAGAATAATGGCAATGTGTCTTTTACAATGATACATTTTTAAAAATTTAAACATTCACTGTATTTCCTGATCATGCCACATAAATTTTCTGTTGAAAATTAGGACAAACTTGTTCTTTCATAGGGCAAGAAAAATTAGTTTTACCTTCAAGAACTGAGTCATAGTACTATTTGTTCTGAACACAGTATTCAAAAAGATAAATATTTGTATGACTAGGTTATGGTGCCAAGTACCTTGCCAAGGATCCAAACCACTCTTCCTCTGAAAATCATATGGGACTTTTAGCTTGGAGGACATACTTGGGGAAGATGCTGCCTGGTGCATTAGAAGGTTTTCATACATTGCAGTCTGACTCCAAAACTGGCAATGAAGCTAGGCGTTGTGGTACATACTGGTAATCCCAGAATGCTGGTAGGCTGGGGCAGGAGGTTGCAAGTTCAAGCCCTGCCTGGGCAATTTAGTGGCTTAGCAAGAAGAGGTCTCAATATTTTAAAAATACATATATAAAACCTTAGCAATGTGAAACATTTATCTTTCTTGCAAGTATTAGACATGTAATACTTGAAAAAGAGCAAGTTTATCCTATATCAAGAACTTTGGAATGGAAAGCAAGGAAATGGTAGCCAATAAAAACTTTACAAGAGGAGTATAGAATGAGCATGGAGAATTGTAGGGAGGACCAGGCAAGGGTCTCTGAGGTTAAATCAGTATACCACCTTCAGACTGCATTTAGATGCCCCCTAACGGCTATAAGTATGCTGGATCAGAGTGCAAAATATCTGACGTGAAGTTCATAACATTTTATTCACAACATAATTAAACTCATAAAATTATATATCTTAGAACTTTAGAACAAGGGGCTTGCAGACAAATCTCAGCCTTGAGGAACAGTGATTGCATTTATTGGCAGATATTTAACTTCTCTAGGACTCTGTTCTTTATAAGGACAGTACTATCACCTCGATTTTTTTATTGTTTTTTATAATGATGAAAATAACTAATGAGCTTTAGTCTGGTGCATAATAAACACTGCAAACATGGACCTGGTATTAATAGACACAACTTCTCTGGAGCCCCCTTCAAAAAGGAAGAGGTTTGTATTAACAGAGAAGAAACATCTGTGCTACACATCCTCTTTCTCCAGCTGAATCTTGGCTTTAACTCCTTGGGTCTCAACACACAGTCCTTGGGAACCCTTAAGAGTCTGAGTCAAGGTATTCACAGGGGAGAGATACTAAGAAAGAAAAAGTTCAAATAAGAAATGACCATGAGTCATGTGCAAGCTTGGCTCTGGACTAGGATATATTGGCTCTGCCATTAAAGTACTATCAGCCTGGGTGGTGGGTGGAAGAGAGGCAGGAGTGAGACTTAGAGTTGGTCAGGAGAGAAAAGCATATAAAACCAAAGAGGTGTAACTAATAAGACTTCCCTGAGGGATAGTGGTGGTGCACACCTGTAATCTCAGCATTCAAGAGGCTGAGGCAGGAGGATTGCTGTGAGTTTGAGGCCAGCCTGGGCTACATAATGAGTTCAGGGCCAGCCTGGAGTTGTTACATAACGAGACCCTGTCTCAAAAAAAAAAAAAAAAAAAAAAGACTTCCCTGAAGAAGTCTTTACTTCCACAGGAGGTGATGCCTTTTCTTAATATTGAAGGAAAAGGAGAAACAATCCAGGTGAAGAAAAGGTGCAGGCATGAAATATAAGGCAATTCTAGTGTTTTATTAAAAGGAGCTTGTGACAGCAAAAGGAGATGGTCAAGGAGGGGTCAACAAAATCCCAGGGTGAGAAACAAAGGAATTTTCCTTTATCATAAAAGCCAGGGAGAGCCATTGTTGAATCATAGCAATAAGATGGAGTTACCCACTTTTCACCTTGGAAGGATCACTACAGCTTGGTCTTAGAAGAGTAGAAAAAACACTACACTGTAGGCAAGACCCATGCCTACTCCAAAAAACAGAGCAAGAGCATAATGAGGAGAAGATCAACTAAAAGGCAGTAGAGATAATGTTGGCAGGAATGGTGCTAATTGGACAGAATAAGAAAGAAGGATCTTTGCTGGCTCTGAGATTTCTGGCATGGACAACTGAATGGATAGTGTTCTCATGTATAACAGAAAATAAAGGGGCTGGGGATTTAGCCTGCCTTGCAAGCACAAGGTCCCAAGTTTGATCCCAGGTACCAAAAAAAAAGAAAGAAAGAAAAGAAGCCAGGCATGGTGGCACACACCTGTAATCCCAGAACTCTGGAGGCTGAGGCAGGAGGATTGCTGTGAGTTTGAGGCCAGCCTGGACTATATAGTAAGACCCTGTCTCAAATAAATATATAAATGAATGAATGAATGAAACATGAGTCCTGGGAGCTTATGAGTACAGTGTGTTGGGAAAGACCATTTTATGTACCCAGTCTTCCCACTTCCACTTGGGACAGAAGAACGGTTCTTGGGCTGTTAACTGGGAATTAACACTTCAGCCCCCTGTACTGTGAGCATCACATGGCACCTAGCCAGCCCCATGGCTGTATTTTCCCCCTCCCCGCATGGAGAGTTGATAGTGTCCTTCTCCAAGGTACAGTTGGCCAACTGCCTTCTCTTTGACTGCCTTGTGGACCTGTGTATGTGAACAGATTCATACTACTGAAGCTGATCCACCTTTGCATGGGGGACTGATGCTCACTACTGAATCTGATCTTCCTCCTCCTCCTTCTTATTTTTATTCTTTTTCTGCAGTGGAAATTGAACCCAGGCCCTTTACAATGAGCTACATTCTCGACCCTTTCTTATATTTTATTTTTTATTTTGAGTCAGGGCCTCACTAAGTTGCTAAATTACCTGCACTGGGCTCAGACCTGTGATCCTCTTGCCTCACCCTGCCAGTGGATAGGATTACAGATGAACACCACCATGCCTGGCTTGAAGCTCATCTTGCTCTACCTCTTCATGGAAGTAACATGTCATTCCATCCAGTCCTTTACAATGTTGTTTTTCCACTAGTGACTCTGATACTCAGTTGAAAGGGGCAAAAGAGTTTAGAGTTCTCCACAGGAATTGGTAACACATGCACAATATTCTGCCTCCTTAGGATTGGCTACTGATATATACTATTCTCCTCGACAATTCTGCTTAACCTGGTGCTATAGAAATTTGGAGAGTTCACTATACTCTGCGGAAATAAACAAAGATATAAAGGAGGTCCTATTGACAGAAGAATGTGTCTGGAGTTTTTTAAATCTTTGATTGACAAAATAATTGTGCATATGTTTGGGTACAATGTGATATTTCAACATGTATACATTGCATAATGACAAAATCAATGTAAATATCATATCCATCACCTTAAATATTTATCATTTCCTTGTCTTGAGAACATTCAAAACCCTCTCTTCTAATGATTTGGAAAATATGATACTTTATTCACTATTGTCACCTCACTGTGCAATAAATTTACTCCTCCTGTAGCATCAGTTGGGTGGTCTTTGAGGGGCTATGGGTCCCCAGTGACTCTTCACCTTCCCTAGGGTATCTCTGGGTTCCTCACCTTCACTCTGGTGAAAAATGGGGAAGTGGGGAGAGACTGGCTCAGAAGGAAGGCCTCCAGCAGAGAATTGGGAGGCAGGGGCAGCAGTCAGAAATGAATGTAAAGCCAAGGTTTATTTATGAAATCATGAGTGCAGGGAAAAGCTCCCAGGTAGCAGAACATGCCACAAGGCAGGGGAAACTCTACTGAATTTCCCAAAGATGAGGGAACCACTGTACTCATACTTACAGGAGTAAGTGAAATAGCTATTTCATGATTGGTATAATCTAGGCCACTCAAGGTCTTAGCCTTTGTCTCTGGGTTGACAAGAAGGTAAGGGTCTAGGGTGTTGTAGCAAGTGCACGTTACAGTTGCACAAGGAGTAGCTTCCTCATTAATACTACATGATAAACATGTGGTAAATTGGCAACCCTCAACCACCCAGGTCCACCCAGCTCCATTATCACTGCCTACTCCCTGCTAATCTGTCCCTACACTCCTAACTGTAAAATTGTACCTGTGGACAAATCTCTCCCCATCCTCCCTATTTCCCTACCCTCCCCAGCTTCTTATAACTATTCTACTCTTTTTCTATAATACCAACTTTTCCATGTTCCACAAGTGAGTGAGATCATAAGGCATTTCTCTTTCTGTGCCAAGCACATTTCACTTAACATAATGTTCTCCAAATTCATCCATGTGGTCATGGCTACATGGTATTCCATTGTGTATATACTGTATATGCCACATATTCTTTATCTAGTCATCTGTTGGTGAATATCTATGTTGATTCTATGTGTTGGCTTTTGTAAATAGTGCTTCAATAAACACGAGAGTGCAGCTGTCTATTCATCATACTGATTTTATTTCCTATGGATATATGCCCAGTGGTGGCATTCCTGTATCATACAGTAGTTCTATTTTTAACTTCTGAAGAACCTCCATACTGTTTTCTATAATCACTCTACTAATTTACATTCCCACCAACAATGTGCAAGGATTCACTTCTCTCTAAATCCTTGCTATCATCACTTCTCAGCCTTTTGACTAAGATCAAGTGTAAATCCTTGCTATCACTTGTTATCATTTATTTCCAGTACCAGGAATTGAACTCAGGACCTTGTGCTTACCAGGCAGGCGTGATGCCACTGAGCTACATCCCTAGCCCTTTTTAAAAAATAATACCTATTCTTATTGGAGTGAGGTGGTGTCTCATGTACAAGAAATAAATAAGACCCTTATCTCCCGTCATATACCAAAATCAACTTAAATGGAAGACTTGGAACCATGAAGCTTTGAGACGAAAACATAGGGGGAACACTAAATGACTTTGACCTAAACAAAGGTTTTCTTTGGATAAACCTCAAAGCATAGGCAACAAAGCAAAAATAGACAAATGAGATTACATCAAAGAAAGAGCTTGGGCACAGCAAAGGAAACATTGAAATAATGAAATATTGAAATAATGGGAGAAAATATTGACTAACTACACACCGGATAGGGGGCTAATACCGATAATAGAAAAGGAACTTAAAGAAATCAGTAGCCCCCCCCCAAAAAAAAGCCAAATGACTTGATTTTAAAATGGGCGAGAAATCTGAATTGACATTTCTCAAAGAAGACACACAAATGGCCAACAGGTATATTTTAAAAGATTGCTCAACTCACTAGCTGCCAAGCAAATACAAATCAAAATTGTAGGGTATGATTGATATCTTATAACATGAATCTTACTCTGCTTTGGGGCCTTGATGAATCACAGCGTGAAGGTTAAATGAGAACAGGGACTTTAATGGGTGTGTCTTGGAGGAGGAGAAAGGGATGGATGGCCTGACTTAAGCAGCAGAGAGGAGCAACAGCTGCCCCAAGACCTGAGGACCCGCCCTGTAGTGAGAGCTACTCCTTGGACTGGGATTCCCACTTGGCCTCAGACAAAGCAGCTGGGAACCTCCAGCAAGGTAAGAAAAGTATGTATTGAAATACACAATATTCTCCACAAAATTCCATGTGCCTGAGACAGATGCCCCATCCTTTGGGCATGACAGTGCTACAGGACAACGTATACATGAAGGTTTTTCAAGAGGTAAGTAGTCATATATATTTTTAAGAAGTTAATTTTCCTCATTCAAATGAAAGACTCAGAACACAAGTTTATAAAATATATAGGGACAAGACATAGATCAAAGTCTCCTGGGGTAAGAGACAGAAATAAGAATTAGCTGTAAAGAGTATGAGGGATCTTATTGCAAAAATAATTTTCTAAGACAATGTGATGGTTGTACCACTTGGTAGAGCATCTAAAAAAAAATCATTGGCTTTTACTCCTAAATTGTATATCATATAAAAGAGGCTTTGATAAGTTGCTTTCTTTAAAAAACTAGCTCCTCATAATGACTGTAATCATTACATACTGCAAACATGTACAAATTTTTTAAAAATTTAAACAAAATTATAAATCAAATTTAACTGGAACTGCAAAGTGATCATTTAAAAGACTTTAAAATATGCCAGGCGTGGTGGCACAATCCTATAAATCACAGTGTTCAGGAGGCTGAGGCAGGAGGATTGCTATAAATTTGAGGCCAGCCTGGATGAGTTCAAAAAGAAAAAAAAGGAAAGAAAGAAAAAAATATATATATATATATATATGCTTAAACAAAAATAATCAACTTTCAAGTATTCAATATGCATATGTGGTCTATCCTAAAGATGTTTCTCCCTAAGAAACACTAATGTTCAAAGCTATGTAAAATTTCCTCTCTTATCTCTTCTTTTGGTTAGCTGAGCTCAAAAAGGAAGAAAGTCACAGTTTTCTTCCTTATTTTTACTGTGGGGTGTTGACACAGAATGAAGGAATATCCCAGTTGGTTACTGGTATGCCTCCTTTAATAACTGATGTCTCGAGACTTCTTATCTTTATCATAATTTGGTAAAGAGTAGAGCCTGCCTGGTATTAGCAATTAAGTGTTTTCACCTGTTTTAAGATGTTCTAAATTCTGATATATTGTGTAATGGGCCAGTAGATACACTGATAATTTTTATTGAAGGACTCCATCTTTCTGCAACTCAACTCTGAGTTGTACAAGAGTAAAGTGATAGTAGTACTGACACAAAATATGCAATGCTGAAAGTAGCTGTCCCAGGAACTTAAATGTATGCATTTTTTTCCAGCTCTTTTCAGCACTCATATAGGTTGTTATTAGCCAGGGGGGAATCACCTTTGAACAAATGAAGCCAAATTGTTCAGTGACACTGGTGTAAGGATATTGCCAAATTTTTCAATATATATTAGATAAAAGTTATAAATAAAAATTTCACTTGACTTCAGATTCAATATGAGTTGAGTAGGAAGGTGGTGCAAACCCAATTTACCAAGTCATATCATGGGATCCATTATTGAGCTCCATTACCACCCATTCTACATGGGCCCTTGATGCTGCCCAGCTTCATGCTCTGTAGCAATTACTCCCCTACTCTCTTGACACTGATTCTCTCTTCTCAACCTCAAGCTCCACACTGGCAGCTCATGGCCTCACCTCCTGTTTTGCAGTATGATTCTTTAATGATTGAGGTCTCAGGGCTTCTTATCTTTACCTTAACCTGGTTAAGAGTGGAGCCCAGTATTAGAAATTAAGTGTATTCACCTGTGATGAGATGTTCTGAATTCTGACATTTTGAGAATTACTGAGATGATACTTGTAGGTGAGGCCTTAAGGAGGCAATTAGGTCACAGAGATGGAACCACCCAGTCTATGGTACTTTGTTGTAGCAGGCCAGCCAAACCAATACAGTACCTCATCACCTTCAGCATGGGTCACAACCCAGCACTAGACATTTAGAAGTGGCTTCACAGATAAGCCTTAGTGAAAAGAAGCCAATTCTTAAGTCTTTGCCTTACCCCTCTCCCTCCAACCAAGACTCCTCTATTTCTAGGTCCGTCCTGAACATACTGAGGAAGTTTAGGACAGAGACTAGCTGACCCTGTGGGCCAAGTCATCTGGTCCACTTATTTGTTGAATATCTTCTCTGTAGTAACTACTTTGTGATTAACATACAATGTAATGATACATGTAATTTATGTTCCCCCTATTAGTCCATCCACATATCTCTTCCCAAAACCTTCCTGTCTCTGATTTCCTAATTGCACTCCTTCCCAGCCCCAATCAATAAGCCAAACCATGTCTTACTGCCCACAAGTCCATGGATATCTATGATATTATAAAAAGGATACATTTATTTTTTAATCAGTTTGTGCCACAGTACCCTTAAAACTCTTAGAATCTCTTAAGTGATATGAGTGTCTCCCATATGTGAATGATATACTAACTGATACCTTGGAGTCCTAGGTAGCTACAGGATATTCACTAAAAAGGCTAAGTCAAGATTAGAGGGTTGGAACTTGCAGCTTTACCTTTCAATCTATGGGAGGTAGAAGGGGCTGAGACTGAATCCATGTACCAATGGCCTGTAATGTAATCAAGCATGCCTATGAAACAAATCCCCAAGCAAAAAGGGATTAGGAAACTTCCAGATTAATGAACATCTCAAAGTGCTAAGGGTATTATGAATAGAGAGATCATAAAATCTCCATGCCCCCACAGCCCCACTATCTTGCCTACACACACCTCCCATTTGGTTGTTCATAAGTTGTATCCATAATTTAAAGTGATTTACTGAGTTCTGTGAGTCATTTTATTTTAGCAAATTAGGAAACCTGAAGTGAAAATAATGGGAACCCCCATTTTACAGCCAGAAGGATGGGTGGTCCAGGACTTGTGATTGGTGTCCAAAGTACAGGCAATCTGTGGAACTGGTCTCCTAATTTATAGTGTCTGCACAAACTCCAAATATTTCATCTCATAATTGAATTGCATTATAGGATGCCCAGTTGCTGTCAGAGAATTGGGGAACTGGTTTCTGGTGTTAAACACAACAAGCCACTTTCCTCTCTCCACAGAGCAACTAACAAAGGTCTACTTCTCAAGTTTCTGCCTATCAGAAGGAATTGTCCTTGTCACTGTCTTTTAGGGCCATTTTAGTCAGTCTGTAACCATAACAGTTATTTAGTGCCTGTATCAATATATCATATCTGTCTATCTAAAACCAGTTTCCTCCCTCCTTTGCCATCTGGCCTTAGGGAACACTGCCCTAAGGTGTGACTAGAGGCTGAGGGAGAGGCATCAGTATAATAGAGGGAGTGACATGAGAGTCTACGCTACCAGCTTGCGTAACTTACTCTGGACCTCCTTGGGCCTGATCCCTATTGCACCACTTCCTGCTCATCATGGATTGCTCCTGTGTCCTGTTAACTTTATGGTTCACAGGATTAAATTAGTCTAATCACACTATGTATGATATGATGGGCTGATTTAGTACACTATCCTTTCATATTGTATGGTGACTTGCTCAGTCTCTACCACAGAACCAGGACTAATTTTTGAAATATCATTCTTTGCTGCATTAAGCATAATCTTGCTCCAAAATTCTAAAATTCTGCACTAAGACCCTCTGAGGGACTTATCAAAGATTCTACACAGATCTTCATCAGCTCACATATGTATGATTCCATGTAATCTTCCAGGTCCTATGGCTCGAGAGGCAAGCTGCTTATACCACATCTTAACTTGCTGGAGAACCGTCTTTTATTCTGGGTTCCATTCAATACAGCCTTCACAATCACACAATAAATGGGTTAGAGTAGAACTTCCAAGTACTGTATAGTATATGCTGTCCCCCAAACCTGAGAACTACTAAATTTTGAGTAAATGTTTCAATATGTGCAGACCACTAGAGTCCTAAAAGCCAATTGGGTGATAGCTGGCTGGATCTTTGGCTTTAAAGTTTGCATTAAAAGCATTTATCTGCTTTGATATTTGCTTTAAGATTCACTTAAAATCAAAGTGCTATAATAAGGGAAGTAAGTACATAGTTATCCATTCTCGGAGATTTGAGGAGAAGGTCTTAAATTACATACCAGGAAATCACAAGTTTACTTTGTACACAAAGCCTCACACCACACAGTGGGCGAACATTTAAAAACAAGAATGGCTACTTTATAATAAATGTTTTGAGACCAGAGTTGAACTGACACAACTGAGAGACTGGGGAAAGAGTCTGATCTGCTGAGACTAATGAATTTGACCCATGGACCTAGTGAGGACCTGAAGAAATCATTATATCAATGACACAATATTTTCATATATTTACTCATTTATTCAACAAATACCAAGAAGCAGTAAGGACAACCTGCAAGAAGTATGAGTTCAACATGGTCCCTAAGAATTAGTGAGACAAATGAGAAGTAAGAATGGGGCCACTCTGTCACATGGAGGAGACAATAAATCCAAAAGCTTTGTGGGGGTACAAAGGACTCCCCTCACATGCTGAAACAAAGATGAACCTAGAAGGAGAAAAGGCTAGAGGTGAAAAGCAGCCAGCACAGAGCACTGCAAGGAGGGCAGGGGGGTGTGTCCCAAGGCTTGAGGGGAGAAACCCAAAGGATAAAAGGATAAAACTCATCACCCTTCAGCAGTAACTTGCATGAAGGCACATTACAGTTCACAAAGCCCTTTTACATCTGACTCTTAAATTTATTTGGTCCTCTCACAACAAACCTGTGAATTATCCATTCATTATCTAGAGTCTCAATGAATAAAGTTATTTCAGATTTGGATGAATAAAGTGTATATGCTATGATTTGACTCCAGCTAATAAAAACCACTCTAGCTAGTTTAAAAGGAGATATTTAATAGAAGAAATCCTGTGTTCATATAACCATCCGAGGGGCTCAAGATGCAGGCACTAAGTTTCCAGTAGTGACTCCTGGACCATCCCAGCTCTATCATACACAAAGGAGATGCTATTTCACTTCTGTACTTGCAGGAACTGCTTGTCGGAGTTGTCTGCCCTTGTAAAGCCTCACTCCCAGAACTGAGCTCACCAAGAGGAAGAGCAAACAGAAACCATGTTTCAACCTCTGACCCTGAAGAGCCTCCTTCCTCTGGCACCTCCACGCCTCATGAGAAGCACCAGCAGTGGGACCAATAATGGGCTCAAACTGGCCAACAAAGTTGCTGTAGTCACAGGATCCACATCTGGGTGAGAGCAACTCTTTGGGAATTCTGAAACTGTGACAATCTTTTGATTTTGTTGACAGCATTGTCTTGGCCTGATCTCTACAAACCGGAGCTTCCAAAGCTGAAGCACCAGTAGTTTTGGGAATATGAGATGGTAAGAGGGAAAAGGGACAGGAGAAGAAACAAGAAAACCAGATATAGCCAGTGCAGAATGGGTTACCAAGATGGCCCCATGATAGGCACCCTGGTGATGGGTCCACAGTTCCAGGAGGAATCATGAACTGCATTTTAAAGGCACCCACCAGGGAAAGGGAGAAGGAATCCAGTCATTGCTCCATACCTCGTTAGTCTATAGTTATGCTTCATAAGGTAATTGTAGCATCCTGAGGGGGTCTGGGCAGCTAGAGGTCTCCTGAAAAAAAGACCTGGTTTTCCGATTCGGAATGAAGGAGTAGGGCGATGCTGGCTCAAGTAAAACCCATTGGCTGAAAATAGGGAGGTCAGGTCCGTGAAGAATGAGGAAGTCAGAAATGTAAGGAGTGCCAAGAGAGGTTTATTTATAATATCACAAGGTAGGGACAAAGCTGCCAAGTAGCAAGCGGCATGGCAGGAAGAACTCAAAATGAGCTTCTCAAAGGCTACTGTATTCATACTTATAGGGCTAAGTGGATCCCTAAAAATTAACTGTTTCACTGATTGGTGTACTCTAGGCCAGTCAGAGAGTTAGCCTTGGTTGCTGGGGTGAGCTGTTGCTGAGATGAGCTAAGGGTCATGGGGTCTAGGGGCATACAGTAAATGCATGCAAGCTGGCCCCTAAAATAACTGTCCCACACCTGCAAAGGTTTCACAAGGACAATTTCTAGTAAGCAAGTGGTCATTTCTAAAACCGTCCGGCACATCAGCCATGCCTGTATCCCTGCCTATCTTCCCCTCTGTCACTATATAACAACTCCATCCTTCTAAGCTGCATCCCTGTGAGCACTCAGCCCTGAGACAAGAAGCTTTAAGATTGCAGCTGCCAAGCAGACCAAAGCTTTGAGGAGCTGGGAATGAGTTGTCACTGTAGTAGTTCCAGCAGGAGGTGAGGCCAAGCTCTGATGCAGTACACAGAGGGTCCAATACACCCACAACTGATGTATCCCCTCTTTATGTATCTTCTGATGTATCTTCTGTTCATCTTACCAACCCTAAGCAGGACATGATATTAGCTCTTCTGGGTTAGGGGAGAAAATTCATTTGGGACCTTAGGGTGAGAAATATAGCAAGCAAGAAAGAAGTCATTTGTTGGTGGGAATGTAAATTAGTACAAGCACCATGGAAGTCAGTGTGGAGATTCCTCAAAAAATTTAAAGTAGAAATTCCATTTGACCCAGATATTCCTCTTCTAGATAACTTCCCAAAAGAGCTGAAGACATCATATTACACAGATACATGTATACCCATGTTTACAGCAGCACAATTTGTGATAGCTAAATTTTGGGAACAGCCTACATACCTATCGTCAGATGAATGGATAAAGAAAATATAGTATATATACATGATGGAGTACTACTCTGCCATAAAGAAAGATAAACTTGAGGCATTAGTAGGTAAATAGATACAACTTGAGATCATAATGTTAAATGAAATAAGTCAGACACACAAGCTTAAATATTGAATGGTTTTTCTTATAAGAGAAACTCAAAAACATAGTTATATAAAGAGCAAAACAGAAGACAAATAAGTAGGAAGTAGAGAGATTTTTTTTCAAATGGCTAGGGGAACAAGAGATGAAGAGAGGAGAGAGCAAGGGAAAGGAGAGGGAGTGGAAAAAACAGAATTCAGAGGAAAAATGATAAAAATGGGGTTTTTGCAAATGGAAAGGGGACCCAGAGTTGGAAGGAGCAGGGAGGCGGGAGGTAATAATAAAACAATATGTACTATATACATGTACCAATTCCCCACCATAAGTGTAATCTTTGTGTACTGCAAACATGTACTAAAAAAAACCAGGACTCAGCCCAAGGCTGAAATGTCACATCCTCTCCATCTCTCTGTCCTCAGGATCGGCTTTGCCATCTCCCGGCGTCTGGCCCAGGACGGGGCCCATGTGGTCATCAGCAGCCGGAAGCAGCAGAACGTGGACCGCGCAGTGGCCACGCTGAAGGGCGAGGGACTCAGTGTGACGGGCACCGTGTGCCACGTGGGGAAGGCCAAGGACCGGGATCGGCTGGTGACCACGGTGAGCAGCACAGAAGGAGTCATAGCCAGGGATGTGGGGATTCTGCTTCTATGACCCACACTAGGAAAACAGGCTAATGTCTCTCCCCCTCACATAAATGAAATCGACTGCTTGTCTCTCAGCTTCTGAGTAGTCCACTCACAGGCTCCTCTAACAGACCCAGTCAAAGAAAAACCACAGAGGGAGCAAGATGTTGGGGTGGGGAAGAACTCTCCTTTCCTGCTGAATTATCAGCCAGGCAGGCCCTCCTGGAAGATTCCAGAGAAGGGACTGAGGAGGGTAGGGATATTGTTACAAGGAATTTTGATTTTCAGTCAGAGCTAGGTGTTCAGGAAAATGGAGATGGGATGTGACATTCCAAGAAACAGAGCAGAGGAGAGATGTGTTAAGAAACTGGTAGCCCAGGGACCGGACCGGACTGGACTGCCAATTGAGGCGGGGGAGACTTTGAGGAACCAGGAACAATAGCAATTCAAGCATGGATCAAAGTGGCAAAGAATGTACAAAAAAGATTAGCAGTGTGAATATTGACAAACTTATAAAGGATTTTTCACAGACAGAAAAGAATGTGCTGCTCTTCATGATATGATAAAAGGGCTACAACAGACCATTGAATATCAACACAATTTGAGAGGTGAAAATGAACAACTAAAAAGAAATGTTGATATGACAAGGGAAAAGCTGAAATCTCACAAACAGGACTATTAGAATAATATTGCCAAACTTGTACATGAAATGAAAATCAAAGAGGAAGAACATAAGATAGAAATAACCAAACTTTATCATGATATACAGAAAAAAGTTGAACTAAATGAAGAAAAGCACAAAGATCTAATAAAGAAAAAGGAGAAGGAAATCTCAGAGTTAAATGCAAAGTTAGTAACTCAAGAAAAAGAAAAGCAAAATGAAATAATCAAACTACAGCTGGAGTTTGATGTCAAACTAGCAAGAGTCCAGACTAAGTCAAAACCATATCCAGATGCTACTATTTCCCCACAGAGTATCTACAGAAGGAAGCTTCAACATCTTCAAGAAGAAAAAAACAAAGAGATTGCAATTCTTCGTAATACCATTCACAATTTGGAGCAGCGCCTTTCTGTTGGCAAAGATTCTCACCTTAAACGTAGACGATTTTGAGTATAACAGTAAATTCATTAATTACTATTTACTTTTTAAAAAGTAATTGAAAAATTTGCTTCCATTTACAACATAAGTATACTGCCTAAATAGCCTAAATAATAAATGAGACAGCTTTTTAAAAAAGAAAAGAAAAGAAAAAAAACTGGTAGCCCGGCTGGAGATTTAGCCAGTGGTTCCTCCGCATAAAGTCCCGAGTTGATCCCCGGCACCAAAAAAAAAGAAGCCGGTAGCCAAGAGTGCCTAGGATTAAAAGGAAACACAGTAAAAGAAACATGGGTGACATTTCATCCTTTATTGTTCACAGGCTCAGGACCCAGTTTTTAAAAGAAAACAAAAATGGTTCTTGTCAGATAAAAGGGCCGAAAACCAAGACCAGACCAGGCCACAACAAGCCTTTATTAAGGGAACAGATCTGCCGGGCTGTCTCTGAACAAAGGAGAGACAAAAGCAATATGGCCAGGACAGCAAGTGCCTTTTATAGGGGCTTGTAGGAGCTGAGGTGGGGTTGAG
>NW_004624820.1:8552924-8575098 GCF_000247695.1 Heterocephalus glaber | reverse complement strand
GCTGTCTCTGAACAAAGGAGAGACAAAAGCAATATGGCCAGGACAGCAAGTGCCTTTTATAGGGGCTTGTAGGAGCTGAGGTGGGGTTGAGTGAGGTAGTGGCTAGGGACTGGAGGAGCCTGTGATGTCACTAGTTGCCAGGAAGAGAGCAAGCATCAGGTTACTCTTTTGGTGGGAGTAGGGGCGTGTTGGAAAGAAGGTAGCTATTATATACAGCAGCCACCCTAACTTGGAGGGAAATCTATCAGTTCTCCATCCTCACTTGGAGTTGTTCCTCTCCCAGATTTGACCCAGACATAGCCCACAGATATCAAAGAGGAATTACCTCACTGCTACACAAACCTTTCTCTCCTTGATTCTGGTCCTCAACACCCTCTTCTCTCCTACAGGCTCTGAAACACTGTGAGGGTGTGGACTTCCTGGTGTGCACAGCAGGGGTCAACCCCTTGGTGGGAAGTACCCTGGGGAGCAGTGAGCAGATCTGGGACAAGGTGAGAACTGGGGAAGATGGCAGGGAGGTGGTGAGGATAACTCTCCCCTTAAGGGTAACTCTCCAGCTCAGCTGACACACCCAGAGCTGCTCCTCAGCTCTCACTTTTCCACCCCCCTTCCCCACCCATCATAGACTCTTTTAGCACAGATCAAGGTCAGGTGCCTAGACTCTATGAACCTCAATTCCCCATCTTTGAGGTGGAGGGAGGGTGTCTAAGTTGTAGTTCTTGTCTGGCCTGTTCAGGAGCTCCCAGTCTGCAGGTTGTGTCCAATATACATAAGACCAGTCATGAAACGTGGAGCTCAGAAAAAGAAATGATTCTCTTCCTTGTTTGGTTCCCTTGGCAGAGGCATCAGGCCTACATTCTCACCTGGTATTTCCTGACCCAGTGAGAACACTGGACTGACTGTCCTCTAACCGTCACCTCTCTTTTGCTCTAATTTTAGGTCATGAACGTCAATGTGAAGGCACCAGCCCTCCTTCTGAGCCAGCTGCTGCCCTTCATGGAGAAGAGAGGGTGAGGGTGAGGGTGGGGAAGGGGAATAGAGATGGAGATGCTTCCTATCAAACAGGAAGCTGGGAAGCAAGAGTAAGAAGGTCCAGTTTTAAGTTAGACATTCCCGCTGGGAAACAAGCTTAGTTGGACCAGTGATACAAGAATGGTGACAGTTTGGCTTTCAGACTATGGGTCATCTAAAGAAATCACAGAATTCAGTCCATCAGTGTGCCTAGGAAATAGATCTACAGTACGAGAGACTGGGAAGTCCCTGCAAGGCCTCAGCAGGAAGGAGGATGAGGGGTCCACAGACAGAGGGACTGGAGTTCCTACAACTGTCCTAGAATCAGAAAAATGGAAGTGGCCTCTCTTGGGCTATAGAAGCACCAGCCACAAGGGTCCAGACTGATGACCCTAAGGTACCTGTGGCCTGTGTGCCTGTGGCAGAGCTAGATGCCCAACCTGAAATGTGAATTGAGCCCCTGGTGTTCAGCCCTGTTTTCTCTGCCTAGTCCCCTGTTCTGATTCAGGGCACCTCTGCAGAGTCTGGCTTCACTTGGTAATTGATATATTTTATCATGTCAGTTAATGTTCACAACAGTTCTGCTAAGCAGAAGACACTCACTAAAGGACATTCTAAGTGATGTACTTCAGGCAGAAAGAACAAAAGAACCCATGTGGAAACTCTGAGATAGAAGTAGGACGAAACACACAGAAAATACTAATATATGATCAAATTTAAATGCCTAATGCAAAAAGCAATAATGATTTTTGTAGGGTTAAAAATGTTAAGTGTGCAAAGAATAATATTCAAATCAGGAGGACAGAAATGGAGCTGTTATAAGATTTTCATGTTGTTGAGATAGGGTTTGAAAATTAATTATAAACTTTGATTAGCTAAACAAGCCTGTTTTGTTTTCTGGAATAGCAGCTACAAGAATGGCAACAGAGTATGTAGTGTATGTTCAAAAGTAACAGAGGAAGAAGTTAAAATAGAAAAAGTAACCCAGAATAAAGAATTCACAAGGAGGGCCAGGGATTTAGCTCAGTGGTTCTGCAGCCTGCCTCACAAGCACAAGGTCCCAAGTTCAATTCCCAGTACCAAAAAAACAAAAGAAAGAAAAAAATTAAGAATTCACAAGGAAAAAAACTGGTGCAATAAAAAAAAATCACAAAATTGAATGTTAGATGTTAATCCCAGTATATCAGTAACTGCAGTTAAAATATAAAGATAGTTAAACCAGAATGTTTAATCAAATTAAAATTCTTTAGCTGGGCTTGGCAGTACATGTCTATAATTCCAGCACTCAGGGAGCTGAGGCAGGGAGGTTTCAAATTTGAGGCTAGCCTGGGCAAATTAGCAAGACGTTACCTCAACACACACACAAAAGTTTTTAATCTGATTAGACAACAATGACATGTTTCACCAAATTTTTGATTTTTTTTGACTGAATTTATAGTGCTAGGAAGAATATTAGTATGATGGTTATAGTTCTGGGAAAAGCTGGGAATCAAGATATTGTTTTAGGGCCGGGGATTTAGCTCAGTGGTTTCACCATCTGCTGCACAAGCGCAAGGACCCAAGTTCAATCCCCGGTACCAAAAAAAAAAAAAAAAGATATTGTTTGAAGTAGGACAGATACACCAGAATACACTGCACTGGGTACTCTGCTCAACTGTTCAACTTGGAGTACACATCTTAAATCCCTCTTAAAGACAATGAAGCAAAACTAAATCTTTCGAGATTGTAAACAATAGTGGTTAGCAGAATATAATATTGTCTATATTAAATAAAAGCTAAAAATTATATGTGCTGGAGAAAATTAAATGCCCAGTGGTAGAAAAAAGGAAATAATACAGACAGAAACCAATAGAAAAGGAAACGAAATACAATATAAGGATCAAGAGAACCAAAAATTCATTTAAACAAAAACTAATAACCATTTCAGGAATAAAGACAAAAGGCACCACTAGAGATCCCAAAGGCAATAAAAAGAGAATGATAACAGAAACTTTAACCAAACATAAACTGAAATCATTGCAAAATAGACAATTTTTTTTAAAAAATTATACCCCTATCAAAACTAACTCAAGAAGAGATAGAAAATGTGACCAGTGTTATTACCATTCAATAAATGCAATCCACACTCAAATTTTTCCTTAAAATACCAAACTCACAGACACACAGCTTCTCTGGCAATATAATTTGAGAGATATAATTGAAAACTTAAAGGAAAATGGCGATAAATCCCTCTACCAGGCCCCAACTATTCTCATTCTCAGTCCCCTTTTTTATTTTCCCAGGCAAGGCTCAGTGGTCCTGGTCTCCTCCATTGCAGCCTACCTCCCAGTTTCTGTAAGTAGGACTATCTGTGGCTCCCCAGTGGGTAAGAAAAACTCTCCCTCCTTTCATCTGGAAAATCAGTTTCACAATTGCTCCCTCGGGACTATTTGCTTGCGAAAGTGAGCACTGTGTGTCACAGACTTTGTCTTTTATTCACTTAGTGAGAGCATCTTGCCCTCTCTTTGGGGCATTATCTCTCAGATTTAATGAACAACCAGGAAGTGTACTGGGATGATTGCCTGGGCAGAACTCAGGAAATTAAACTGACTCTTCCTTGTCTTCATTCCAGCCTGCTAATCTATTTCCCTTTCGATCCATAGAAGCTGGGAGTCTACAATGTCAGTAAAACAGCCCTACTGGGCCTCACCAAGACTCTGGCAGTGGAATTGGCACCAAAGAACATCCGGGTGAATGGCCTAGTACCAGGAATCATGGAAACAGAGTTCAGCAAAGTGGTAAGGTACAAGGGCAGCAACTCTTCCTACCCCACTGAGCAGCGGCATAACTACCACTGGAAGAAAGGCCTCACCCCATAGACCAAGACTCTCAAACTTAGACCTGTTGGCTCTTCCTCTGATGTTCTGGTCCCAGACTTTGTGATCCACTGCAGATGAAGACTCAGTCCTCTGTCAAGGGCCATCTCATAGTGTCTCCCAGCAGCCCTTTAGACATACAGTCTGCATGATGTACAGCCCATGTGATCTATCTGAAAAAGCACTAACCTTTTGACCTTTCCTTTAGATCACTGAAGACAAGGTCTTTATGGAACATATCACCCAGTTCTACAGAATACAGAGGTAGGTTATGGTGAGGCAGAGTCCCTTGTGGATCTGAAATAACATGACCTCAGAACTTTTTTGAAGGATGAAAAGTCACAGAGCATCCCTCTGCAGACTTCTACCCCCAGATCTGATGATTCTCCCAGGCCTGGGATGACCTCTGAAGTTCCCCGTAGAACCCACATGATTTCACTTATACCTCTTTGCTCATCTCCACGGGGCCTTGATTTCAGTGTCACATGGGAGCCCAGGGGCTGTGAGGAAGCTGTCACCAGACTCACTCCCACCCTCTCTCTCCATACAGACTGGGACAGCCTGAGGACTGTGCTGGACTTGTGTCCTTCCTGTGCTCCCCAGACTCCAGCTTCCTCACTGGTGAGAACATTGCAGTGGCCGGCTTGTCCCCCCATATCTGAGGGGCTTCTCCATGCAGGAGCCCCATGTGCCTGTCTTCCAAGTGTGTACACTTTAATTGAAACACTTCTCTGACAGAAATAATAAAGAACATCAGAAAAGAGGCCTGGTACTGTGAAACTATCATTAAAACCAGCTAACAACAATGTCAGCTTTGCTAGAAAACAAAATGTGTGCCTAAGAGTCTTGGATAAAAGCAAAAAGCTAAAATTAGGCTGAAAGGTAATATGCATTGTCTCCTAAACATTCCTATGAACCTGATGTTTTGATCTCTAATTCTGCAGTTGAGAGAGCCAAGACAGAGTGATTTAAGGACAATGTTCTGAGAACACAGATAGGGGATCTAAGCAAGTTGAACCTCCGTCTGCTTGTAAAAGGGAGAGGGATTAGCATGGAATTGTATCTGAGGGGAAAGACCAGCCTCCAAGGTCCTCATTTTCCCTTTGGATTCCTATCCTATAAGACCAGATCTGGTCTACTTGCACTCACACAGTTCAAACTTCCACAAATATATGCTCAAACAGTAACTAGTGTCTCTTATACAATGCATGCTGACCACTGGAGCCTGAACTGCAGGGACAATGGCAAACCCCATGAGGGTCCTTCCTGTATCTCCTTTGGCCCACACTGGGTTCACAAACATTTCTAGTGGGCAATTCCTATGCACACTGTAGACTTCCTACAGTAACATGCCCTGTGCATGGGAGGAGTTAGTGCCTCCACGGCACCCACAACCAGTGAAGGGTGGGACCTGGGAGATAAGTACCCGAGCTGCTTGCTTCTTGGTGGGGCAATGCTGGCATTTGCACACAACTTCTCAGAAGGGGCCCAGGAGTGAGCACTCAGCCACAGGAATAACCTTATAACATGCTCTTAACACACACCATTCCTTGGCTTTTCTCCCTTCCTACCCCCATTCTCCTCTCTTCTCTCTTCTCTTCTCCCTGCTTCCTTCTCACCTCTTCCCTTTCTCCTCTCCTGTCTGCTGCCTCTCTCTTTCTTCCACTCTTTCTTCCTCTCTCTCTCTCCCTCCCTCCTTCCATTCCTCCTTCCCTCTCACTTTTTCCCTTGTTTCATCTCCACAGAAAGTCATTTGTAGGCACAGGATCTGCTTTGGTAGTAATCCAAACTCAGATAAACACAAAACTTTTCATTGCCCATTTATAAATAAATAACTAAAAATCCAAACTTCTCAATGAGCCAACACAGTGGCTGAAACTTATTTACCCTAGAAAATATTAACTCAGTTATTTACAAAAAGCACATATTCCTAGAAGCCATCTAAGGAAATAAAAATCAGAGTTGGTGTTTCCTAAAGTGAGTATCATGCTTGAAAAGAAGTGAAAAATTAAAATGTAGATAAATAACTAATATGATACTATCCAAAATTATTGGCAAGAAGACAGACAGTAACAAGATGGCACTGAAGTAATTAAAAGACCAAAGAGAAGTAACCCTATAGAGGTGGTACAGACCAGGAGCCCTTGGACTTGCACCATTGGGTACCATTGCGCAAGTTAGTTCTCTCTCCCCTATGATGTTTCTTCAAATGTAAAATGCATTGTGTCTGTTCTGACAGGGAGCTGTCTGTTCTGGGTTGCTGAACATTCTTTGCTCAACATTCTCAGTTCCTTCTTAATCACTTTTAGTCATCAGGCGAGTAACATCTCCCAAATTTAATTTTCTAAATTTTATGTAAAGAGCCTTACAATATAGTTCCAAACTTCTCCACCGCTACCCTACACAACAAAAGCAGTGTGCATCTCTCAACCTGCTCCTGAATCAAACTGTGAAGCCATGACTAAGGACAGATTATCAAGCGCTTTCCTAGGTTCTTCATATAACTACTATGAATAAAAGTTAAACTATTGAATGTTTGCTACATGCCAGACACTGTATAGTATTTAAACTTTAAAGAAAAGGAAAAAGTTAAGACTTTAACCTTCCCAGAGTCGCTCAGGCAACAGGAAGAAGATTTGAACCCACTCCACTGAGCCTAAAGCCTATGTTCTTAATTATTAAACTATACTCCAAATTGATAAATGGCTCCTGGCATTTTTTTTCCTGTTTCTTATCTAAATTTGTATACTTTCAGTATGCAGAAGGCCGTAGTTTGTATAGTAAGTGTCCTTAAATGTCCTTGTACAAAAGTCTGGTCCCAGGTAAAGCACTACTGGAAGGTGGTGGAAAATTTTTTTTAACTTAACATAAAGATTTTTTATGATTATTTTTTATAAATTTTTATTTTATTGTACATGTTTGCAATTCATGTAGTTTGCAGTCATCTTGGGGAGTGGTTACATGTACATACCACAGCTTCTTTTTTTTAATCTGCTCCTCCCTCTTCTTCCAGTTCCCCTATCCCCTTTTCCATTCTTGTTGATATTATTTGTCTTGGCTCATGTTATGGTATTTAGTGATTATAGTAACTGAGGTTATTAGGTTCCTGTACATGGCATATCTTTATTCTACTTATTTCCCCTTTTCCTCTTCCCCACCCCTTGCCCTTGGACCATTTCCTCATTACAAGAGATCCATCCTCTTGTCCCTTTCTATCCATCTTTTATCATTTTCTTTTGTTTGTACTTTGCCTCAGTCAAATGAAAGATACCATACGGTATTTAAGCTTGTGTGTCTGGTTTGTTTTCCAGGTGCATCCATTTTCCTACAAATGTCTCAAAAGTGTCATTCTTCATAGCTGAGTAGCATTCCACTACATATAGATACATTTTCTTCATTCCATCATCTGTTGATGGTTATAAAGGCTTCTTCCAGGATTTAGCTATTATGAATTGTACTGCTATAAACATTGGTATGCATGCATCACTGTAGTTTGATGATTTAAGCTCTGTGGAGAAGATACCTAGCAGGGAGATAGCTGGGTCAAATGAAATTTCTAATTTCAGTTCTTTGAGAAATCTCCATACTGATTTCCATAATGGTTGCACTAATTTACTTTCCCACCAACAATGAAGGAGGGTACCTTTTCCACCATAGCCATGCCAACATTTGTTATTCTTTGATTTCTTACTCCATTCTTTCTGGAGTAAGATGGAATCTTAGCATTGTTTTAATTTGCATTTCTCTAATGGCCAGAGACATTGAACATTTTTTCATATATTTATTGACCGTTTGTATTTCTTCTTTTGTGAAGTGTCTGTTAATTTCTCTTGTCTATTTCTTGACTTGGTCTTAAATTTTAGGAGGTTTAATTTTTTTTTTTAGTTCTTTGTATATTCTACATATTAGTCCTGTCTGAGGAATAGCTAGCAAAAATTTTTCCCATTCTGTAGGTTGCCTCTTCACTCTACTGATTGATTCTTTTGCTGTACAGAAGCTTTTTAGTCTGATATAATCGCAATTGTTGATTCTTGTTGCTATTTCTTGTGCAATTGAGGTTTTGCTTAGAAAATCCTTTCCTATACCTATGTGTTCAAGTGTTTTACCTATTTTATCTTCCAGAAGGTTTAATGTTTAGATGCTTGATCCATTTTGATTTTAACTTAGTATATGATGAAAGATAAGGATCCATTTTCAATGTTCTGCAAACAGATAACCAGTTTTCCTAGCACCACTTGTTGAATAGGCTATCTTTCCTGCACCATACCCTTTTGACCTCTTTGTCAAAGATTAAATCATCAAATGTGTCTGGGGAGGTTTCTGTATCCTCATTTCTGGTCCACTGAACCATGCATCTGTTTTTGTTTCAATAACATGCCGGTTTTATCAATATTACTTTGTAGTATAGCTTGAGGTCAGGTATTGGTATGCTGTCTGCTTTGTTCTTATTGTCCAAAATTATTTTTGTTATTCTGGGTCTCTTCTGGCCCCATATGAATTTTAGGATTGTTTCCTCTAGATGTGTGGTGGTGGAAACTTTAGGAGCTGGAGCCAAGGCGGGACGTCTGTGGGTCATGCTTATAAAGGAGAAGCTGGGACTCCGGGCCTTTTCTGTTTCTCTTTTTGCTCACTAGTCATGAAGTAAGTGGTTTTGCTCCACCACAACTTGCACCATGAGGCGTTATAGCACCACCAATCATGGACTAGAATCTCCAAAATTGCGATACAAATAAATATTTATCTTTATAAGCTTACTGTCTCAGGTATTTGTTATAGTGGTGGAAAGCTAACCACCACACAGATTGACAGTTGATGCTTTTTGTTTCAAAACCCAATTCCAGAGTCCACCAGATTCCAACCACTCTCAAATGTTTGATGCGAAGCATTAACATTCCCCAACCTCAGCAGGGTGAGGTAGTATCATCCTCTGGAGGGAGCAGAAAGATACAACCAATGCATTTCCAAAGAGGTTGGTTATATTCCCTATAAAGAAACATAAACAGTAAGAGAATATAAAAAGAAATAAACGAGAGGAGAGGTATGGGAAACAAAGAAGCAATATAAGCCTCAGAAAAGGAGTGTGTGGAGATCACACCTGAAAGAAAGCACAAATTGCAAACTCCGAAAACACCTACCCCAAATGCTGAACCACTGAGTAGGAATGCTGGAATGAATTTGTTTAAAGGTCCAGAGAATGTGTAAGTTGATAGTGATTCATGGGAGGGATCATGAGAAAGAAGAAAAATCCACTAGTAAAAGGAGACTGACATTGTTGAAAAGCTCAAGGGACTTTGTAAGCAAACAATGATGATTGGGGAGGCATCTACAGAACTGGTATCCCTCTGATCTGTACAATAATAATCTAAAACAGCAAAGACTGGGCAGTTGTAATTACTCAACTATAATGGTAATGAGGAATTTCTGAGCCATAAAGACTGCAGCAAGGGCTAATAGACAATGGGGTTAGGAAAAGCTGAAAAGAAAGGTGATGTCAGATATGACAATGAAAATTACAGGCATCTGGCTCAAGACCTAGAATCAGACACACCTCTGAGAAGAATTGGTCTCTTTTAGTGGGAAATAATATTCAAAGACAAAAATTTGGATGCTGAGAATGCCACTACTTTGATTTGATCATTATTTCTAGGCTTTTTAAAATTATATCTAGGCTTTTTCTTACATACATGTGAGAAAAAAATATATATATATATAGTTTTACTCTCTATATATAGACAGAGAGAGAGTAAAACCTTGGATGGTGAGTAACTTGTTCTACAAGTATTCCACAAGGCAAGCAAACACTTCTAATAAATTTTAACTTGATAAATGAGTGATGTCTTGTAATATGACTAGTCACATATATATTTAATCATAGTCATATATATATCTATCACATGATCACAACTGAGCCAATGGTCATCTCCCCCTCCCCCTTCCCCTCCCCCTCCTCTCCCTGGTATTATGGGTGATCTTCTCTCAACAGCAAGAAGTTATGGAAAAGATCTCACCTGCAGAAAAGGAGGGGAAAAAGGCCAAGTAATCCCACTTCAAATGAGATTAGGGAGATGTGGAAAGTGTGAGAAACAGTGCAAAATTTTGTAGAAAAGCTCCACCTGAATAAGGCTGTAGCAGTGCAAGGGATGAGTCTTTTCACCACCAATGCAACGCCACATTTCTATGAAATCCTCAAAAGGAGGAAAAAACAAGTGTATTTGGATAAGTTTCTTGTCAAAGTTGCATGAAAAAGATTCCACTGAGGCACTAGGTAGCAGTGGTTCCAGTCGTGAAAGTCGTCCTATCCGACAACCCTCTTCTCACTTGCCTCCATCAAACTAGCCATGGAGGTTTTCAAAGGTCAGTGCAGGTTAATTTGTTTATTTTTCTTTATACTTTGTATGTTCTTTATTATTTTGTATTATATTACAGTATTGTAATTATTTTTATATGAACATTTTTGGGATGTGGAACAAATCATCTGAGTTTCCATTATTTCTTATGGGGAAATTCACTTGGATATACAAGTGCTTTGGATTACAAGAATGTTTCCAGAATGAATTATGCTCACAAACCAAGGTTTCACCATATATATTATATATACATACATAATATATATTATGTAATTATGTACAATATACATATGTAAATTCCATTTAGTTCAATGATATTTTCAAGTCAAATTTGAACCACACAATGCTTTGAGGAATATAGTAGTACTATTCTACCACAAATAATTTTTAAAACAACATAAAGTTTTTCAAATGCTATCTCTAACCTCATCTTCATTTTTTATAGTTGTACTATATCTACATTATCCTATCATATCGCCACTTCATACTATACTCCCTCCCTTATAACCCCTGTTTAGTTTTTATAAGTAACCATATTTGTAGGGCTTTTTATATACTTGTGTCATATCCACATCATCAGAGCAGAAAGCTATGACATATTATACTGCCCTCCTGTTAACTTCATTTAGTTTTAGCCCTAAAAGGAATTACGTTTAATGTTCATTATCAGTCTTTTTTCCCCTTAAATTCGTTTATTGGTACATTTTAGGTATACAATACATTTACATTTATCATTGGGTGCTTGTAGCTGCACATGATATATCTTGGCTCTTATTTTTCCCCCTTCCCTGTCCTCCCTTCACCCCCTCCACCCTTCCCTATTTACAAAGACTTTCTTTCCATTTTTTCCTTTTCTCATAATTTTTCCTTTCCCTTCTTTCCTTCCCCCTTCTGTCAACGTCCTTCTGGTTACTTTGGTCATCCAAAACTTGTTCTCTAGGGAATTTCTCAAGAAGGGCTGTGGAATGACAATCTCAAGCTCTTCTGTGTTATGTCTGTTTGTACTTGCTCTTTTGTACCTCAAAGCCAGTATCCCTAGATATAAAATCCTTTATTTATATTTTCTTTCCTTGTTTATATTAAATATCATTGTGTTTTCTTCTCACAAGTAGGGAAGTTGCTCTGCTACATATATGTTTTTGAATAATAACTTTAGATGGGATTTTATATTGATTATTTTTCTGTTCTCATTTGGATGCAAACTTTGTTTCCCTGAAATTTTAGAAGAAAATATGGTTAAGATACTCTTTGTAAATTCAAAGTGCTCCCTAATCCATGGTTTAATTCACTGTGTTAAAGTATGGTAACTTTCTGAAATCTGGCTCCTTCTCATTGCCCCTCTCTTACCTGGCCCTCTTTTCATTCAACCCTATTGCTCCTGCCTGACCCAGTTTTGCTTCCACTCCCAGCACTTCCTCATCTGTATGGGACCCTTCCCTATAGACGAGCCCTGGAGGGTCCATTTATTCGATTTATAGGGCTTCAGTTTATCACTCCAGCCCCTTGGGACCCTATTGAGGACACCTGGAAGTGAACAAAACCCCTGCCAGTTTCATCCGCTGCTCCAAAGGGGGCTGCTGTGACTTCCAGTGAACTGTTTTTGGCTGTTTTGGGTTCCCTCTATTCTCAGATCCTTCACACCTTTTATGAGTTATAAAGCCCAATATTGTTAAGATGTCAATTCTCCCCAAATAGATTTATAAATCAATGAAATTCCAAACAAAAATCCCATCTGGGTTTTTCTAGAAATTAACAAACTGATTCTTAAAATTTGTATGGAAATACATTCAGATGACCTAGACCTAGACTTGCTAAACACCACTTCGATTAGAACAAAGCAGAGAACCAATATTACATGGCTTAAAGATGTATTATAGAACTTCAATCATCAAGACAGTGTGATTTTGCTCCACAGACTTAGAAATGAAATATATTCCAACCATGTGATCCAGACATTCATCCTGGAGGCATTTATCTAAGATATTCATGAGGTCATATGAGAAGCCAGCTAGGAATTAAAGCTTGACTCTCTACACAAATGACTCATGTGCTGTGGACTATAGAAGTACATCTTTTATGATTTCTAAAATTTTCTAAATCTTGGTTGATCTTCATCTGGACTCAAAGAAATTGAAAATAGCTAGGAATATCTCTGATCTGTACAACTTCACACAATTATGGGACTGTTTACACACTGATACTGAATCCTGTTAAGCTTTTAAAAGAACATCTCAGAATTATAAATATTTCCTTTCAACTTTGACAAGTTTCATTCCAAGAACATTTTGTTCCCAGAGGACTATTTAAATTAATTATCATTGCACTAAATTCAACTAAAGCAGCAACTATTTGTTTTTGACAAAACAGATTGTCATAAGTAAGCCTGGTAAAAAAAAATATATGAGTTCATATTCTTCTCATATAATTTGGCTTGGAAAGCAGTATCAGTCTCAACGTATCACAAAGTATTTAATCGCCTGATTTTCTCTCTGATCCAGACCCATAAGAGTTCTCTTGGTTTTCCTTCAAGTTTAGTTTTATTTTCATCAAACACAAACTCAAGAATCCTCATATTTCTAGGTTGGAATTATCATCAACTTTAATTCCCACTGGATATTCAAATTTCCTCCAAATATCTTTGCAAAAATGATTTTCCAAACTCTTTCAATAACTCTAATGTTAGGGAAGTCACTACTACACTAGCAGCGTATTTTTTCTATAATAGCCCTGGATATTTGAGGGTTTTTTCCTTAAATTGAGCTGAAAAAATGCCTCCTCATGGAGAACCTGGAATGAATACAGCCCAAGAGCAGGCACCATTGACCTACCACACTCAGCAGGAAGGACAAGGCAGGATCTAGCAGTCATACACACAAAAATGTTAGTGTGGAAACAGAATAGGTCTTAGTGACTCATTCTCATTCCCTACCCCTCTGCCTTTACTAATATAATCACTAAAATTTATTAATCTTTAGATAGTTAACTCTATGCTATTACCATTGATTATCAGTGGATGTATCGTTGTTACATTTAGTAGGTATTTACTGTATGTCAGTATTTAGTATGCCTTAGAATTTATACAATAATTATAGATCTCTTTTCTGTGGTTAAGGATAGTACATTATTGGTTCTAATGTATGTCAATATCCAATTTGTCTTTGATGCTACTATCATTGATGATTTGGTTGCTATTGCCAGGGTGGCATAGTTGTTGCTATTAGTAGATTTTCTCTGTTTGCAAATATCCAGATTGCCTTTGTGATATAAACAATACTGCAGTTCATTTCCTGAGAACTGGGTGACAAGCCAATTATGCCATAACTTCCTCTCCCAAATAAATGGAGGTGGTCAGACCTTGTGACAAAGACAAAGGTCTATAGTTACCCACATGAGAGTCCACCACTAAAAAGTAGATGTGAACTGAAGAGACCTCCATACTAGCAACAAAATTTTCCACTTCAACTGCTCACAAACCTCAGCACAAACACACACACACACACACACACACACATACACACACACACACACACACACACACCAGAAACATGAGATGACAAGGCCACAAAATGCCTCCAAAAGCTCCTAACTCTCCAAAAACTGATTCCAGGGGCCTAAAAGGGGAGAAAATAAAGTCACACAGCTGAATTAATCAAAATTATAAAAGAGGAGATTTAAAAAGATCAAATATTACTGGTGAGGTCAAAGAAGCTATAACTAAACAGATAATGGACTTAACAAAATGACCAGCAAGTTTACAGAAGACTATAAAAAAACACTAAAAACAGATACAAAATATGAATGAGCAGTTTAACAAAATCTGAGGCCATGAAAGTGTACTGAACGGAAATCCAGGAGACTAAACTTCCATTGAAAATATGGGCAGCATATAGGAGCACTATGTGAGGACAGAATACAAGAATTGGAAGATGGGGCTGATGTCAGTGACCAATTACTTAGAGATCCCTTGAAATAACAAGACGACATGAAAAATGGATCCAACAGCTGCAAGATGATGCAAGGAAGACTAATCTGAGATTAACTGGAATTAGTGAAAAATCAAAAGACAGCACAAATGGCATAAAAAGCCTATGTACAGAAATAATAAAAGAAAATTTTCCAAATATGGAAAAAATATACATATATGTGAAGCAAATAGTCAGGATCACAAAAGAACTTCTTCACAAAACATCAGAATCAAAATCCTAGAAGTTCAGCACAAGGACAGAATCATAAAATCTGTTGGGAGAAAAACAATGAATCACTTATAAAGGTAAATCCATTAGAATTATAGCAGATTTTTTAAACACAAACCCAACAAGCCAGGAGAGCTTGGGGTGAAGTTTTCAAGCCTTAAAGAAAAACAATTTCCAATCCTGAGTTATATATCCTGGAAAACTATCTCTCAAAACTGATGGAGAAATAAGGTCTTTCCGTAACAAAGAATACCTTAAGAAATTAATGACCACCAAGCAGCACTCCAAAAACTTCTCAAGGATAGCCTAGAAAAAGATAATGAAAATAACAATACCAGAAGTCTAACAGGATGATCATACCAGGCAGTGTGAGCAGTTAAGCAGAAAGGGGAAAAAGGGAATCAGCAACAGGAAAATAATGTAATGACAGGAATACGTCAACACCTTTCAGTAATAACTCTCAACGTAAGTGGTCTCAATTCCCCAATCAGAAGACACAGATTGGCAGATTGGATCAAAAAACAAAACCCAATGATAATGTATATACATGAAACATTTAATCCAAAAAGAAATTATAGAATAAAAAGCAAAGGATGGAATATAATATTCCATGTAACATGAACCTGAATAAAAGCAGGAACAGCTCTCCTATTTTCAGATAAAATGAACTTCAAGCTAAAACTGACCACAAGATGCAAAGGAGGGCACTATATATTAGTTAAGGGAACAATTCAATTAAAAAGATAACAATTATAAACATACATGCACCAACACTAGCACACCCAATTTCATAAAACAAACACTGCTGGACATAAATGAGCAGGTAAACCTCAACACAATTATACTGAGGGACCTCAACACCACACTGTGACAAATAGATACTTCAACTAGACACAAAATCAACAAAGAAATATCAGAATTGAACCATACCTTTGAACAATAGATAACAATATTAATAGATACCTAAAGAGTATTCTACCCAACAAGAAAATACACATTCTTCTCAGCAGCATGTCAGCTTTCTCCAAAGTGGACCACATAGTAGCCAGTAAACCATGCTTAACTAAGTGCAAAACAAATCAAATTATATCATGCATATTATCAGATCATAGTCCAATGAAACTAGAAATCAATAGCAAATGAAACCACAGAAATTATACAAACACATAGAAATTTTTTAAAGACACTCTTGAATAATCAATGGGTCACAGAAAAAAATTAAGGAAGAAATTAGACAGTTCTTAGAATCAAACAATAATGCCAGTGCCACATATGGGACACAATGAAAGCAGTACTAAGAGGAAAATTTATAGCCATGAATACCCACATCAGAAAAACAGTGAGCCCAAATAAATAACCTAATTATGTACTTCAAGATCCTCAAAAGTAAGGACAATCCAGGAACAGGAAGGAAATTATCAAGGTCAGAGCATAAATCAATGATCGAGACTAAAAATGCAACAAAAAGAACCAATGAATCAAAGAGCTGGTTCTTTGAAAGCATAAACAGAATAGACAAATCCAGAACCAATCTTACAACAAAAAAGACCTTTAATCCAATTAGAAATGAAAAAAGTGAAATCACAATGGACTCTGCTGAAATCCAGAAAGCTATTAGTAACTACTTTGAAAATCTATACTCTAATAATTTGGAGAATCCAGAAGAAATGGGTAGATTCCTAGAATACATGAATTACCAAAAATAAATAAAAATAAAACGTGAAAAATAATAAATGCAATACATCACAAAAATAGATGCAAGAACAAAAATCATATGATCATCTCAGTAGATGCAGAAAAAGCATTTAACAAAATTCAATATCCATTCATGATAAAAAAAAAAAAAAACCTGAAGAAAATAGGTGTAGAAGAACCTTATCTCTATCTGATAAAAGCCATTTACAAAAAACATACTGCCAGGGCCGATGATTTAGCTCAGTGGTGCCACTGCCTGCCTTGCAAGCACAAGGTCCTGAGTTCAATCTCCAGTACCAAAAAAATATACTGCCAGAATCACATTAAATGGTGAAAAATTGAAAGGTTTTCCTCTAAAATCAAGAACAGGACAAGAGTGTCCATTATCACTTGTATTCTTCATAGTTATAAAGTTTAAAAACTTTATCCAGAGCAATCAAGCAAGAGAAAGAAATAAAAGGGATATGCCCAATGTAGTGGCACATGCCTGATTTAATGCAATCCTGATAAAAATACCAACAGCATTTCTCACAGAAATATAAAATATCTCAAAATTCATATGGAACCAGAAGAGGCCCAGAATAGCAAAAGCAATCTTGGGTAACTAAAGCAAAACAGAAGGCATCAGCTGTGCATTGTGGTACACACCTGTAATCCCAGCACTTGGGAGACTGAGATAGGAGGATCACTG
This sequence comes from Heterocephalus glaber, assembly GCF_000247695.1. The sequence goes on along the minus strand of NW_004624820.1, from coordinate 8,558,306 downwards.
TGAGTATGAGGCCAACCTCAGCTACATAGTGAGTTCAAGACCACCATGAACTACATAGCAAGACTCTGTCTCAAAAAAAAATAGAAAGCATCACAATCTCAGATTTCAAGTTATATTACAAAGCTACAGTAATAAAAAAAGAAAAGAAAAACAGCATGGTATTGGCACAAAGAAAAGACATATGGATAAATGGAACAGAATAGAGGATGCAGAAACTACCCAAAGACATTCAGCCACCTGATCATTATTAAAAGGGCTAAAACATACACTGAAGAAAAGATAACCTCTTTAACAAATGATACAGGAAAAACTAGCTACTCACATGCAGAAGACTGACTCAAGACCCATATCTGTAATCATGTACAAAACTAAAATCAAAATGACCAAAGGTTTAAATATTAAAACAGAAAAACTAAATCTGCTGGAAGATAAAATAGGTAAATCTCTTCAAGACATAGTCACTGGCAAAGACTTTCTGAACAAAACCCCAGCACAAGAAATAACATCAAGAATCAACAAATGTAATCATATCAAGTTAAAAAACTTCTGCACAGCAAAGGAAACAAAAAATAGAGTGCAGAGACAACCTACAAAATGGAAGAAAAATTGCCAGATACTCCTCAGAAAGAGGACTAATATCTAGACTATTTAAGAATTTCAAAAAATTGCACCCTTCCAAATAAAGGACCCAATCAAAAAATGGGCAAGAGGGCCGGGGATTTAGCTCAGTGGAACCATGCCTGCCTTGCAAGCTCAAGGTCCTAAGTTTGATCCCTGGTACAAAAAAAAAAAAAAAACTGGGCAAGAGAAATGAACAGATATTTACAGATGAAGTACAAATGGCCAATAAATACATGAAAAATTATTCAACACTTCTAGCCATTAGAGAAATACAAATTAAAACAACACTGAGGACCATCTTACTCCAGAAAAAATAGCTATTATCACATCAAGAAACCAAATAACAAATGCTGGCGAGGTTTGGAGGAGAAAGAAACTCTTCTATGTTGTTGGTGAGAATATCAACTAGTACAACCACTATAAAAATCAGGATGGAGGTTCCTCCAACAACTAAAACTGAAAATTCCTTCAATGGTAGGTATCTTTGCAAATGAGTTAAAGACATCATATGATAGTGATTCACACATACCTATGTTTATAGCAGCAGAGCTTATAATAGCTACATCTTGGAAGTGGCTTATATGCCCACCAACCATAAATGGATTAAAAATGGTATTAAAAATGGTGATATTCATATACCATGGGATGCTATTCTGCCATAAAGAAGGATAAATTTGAGTAACTTATAGAAAAATGGATACACCTTGAGACCATAATAATAAGTGAAATAAAACAGACACACAAACTTAAATATGGCATGGTTTCTCTTACATGAGAAACTCAAAGTATACATAAATTAAAGAGCCAAATAAAAGATAGATAATAGAGAACAAGTAGATAAATCTTTTGCATATGGGAGGGGGATCAAGAGATGGGGTAGGGGGGAGTTAAGGGGATTTAAAGGGGAAGGTGGGTAGGGTAAGGGGATATAAAAAGAATTGATGTGTTATGTACATGTACAAACTCCCTATGATGAATGTACTCCTTATGTACTGCAAACATACTGATAAAAATTGAAACTAAAAAAAAAAACAAAACCTCCCCAAAGATTTTTCCCATTGGTCTTCGAGCTAGGAAGGTGTATTAGCAACACATTAATTCTCTCTTCCCTCTGACAGTCCTTCAAATGATAGCATAGCTCTTTTATCTCACCTATCCAACTTTGGTCTTCTCTTTCCCCTGATAAAAATCCCAAGTTCTCACTCTAAGCAACTTTGATCATCGGATAAGTGACATTTACTAGCATCCTTTCTCACCATGAATATATTGATTCTTCTAGAACTTGAAACACAGGAGCATTATCAAAAATCTTCCTTCAGTTCACACATTTTCCCTTGATTAAACTGTTTGTGGAGCTATCTAAATCTCTATTTGTTTTAAAGGGCACTCAAACATCACCAAGCTTCAGAGAGCGGAGGCTGGAATTCACAGACAGAAGAGTAAGAAGATATGAGCCTCAGATTCCCTTGGTATCACTGGATATATATGCATTTCTATGTACTTTTGAGTTGTGCTCCAGCAAAAGAACCCTTGGGTTCTTCAAAGGAGGAGAGGGGAAGAAAAGCATGAGGAAAAAGAAGAAGACGAGAGATGCCTTCCCACTGGGCAAGCACCATAATCATCCACCCTCAGTCTTCACCTAAAGCTGCCCTCCAACTGCAGTGTCAATCCCTCAATAGGTTGACCCTAAAGTTACATCCTGTGGTATTTTTGTTGATATGGCTTCTTTCCCTTCCTAGTCTAACTTTCTATTACCCCTTACTTCTTCCATGGCAGCACTTTCTAATATAAATCTTTGTCTCAAGACCAACTTTGGGGAATTCACTTCAATCATTATTCTCACTTACCATTAATGAGCTCCTTGATATCAGCCAGTGTTACAGAATCCTAACTGAGTTATCAGTCTAGTTTTGCGGTATGTTATGGTAATTATTTCTACTTTTTGCCTCTTATAAATAAATGTCACCAACTATGTTCTGCAACCCTGGGGGCCTATCATCCATACTGATACTAGAAAGTCAAGTTTCAGAGCAGTCTCTCCTACCATACATCTTGGCCTACAAAGACTGTGTATTGAACATGCCAAGGTTACACCATAATACAACACCAAATGGTTCAAAGAATAATCTTTATTTTGAAGTACAACAATCCAACCAGTTTCTCAGTGATGCCAGCTACCACCCCAAGCACTAGCATTTTTCTCATTGCTTTTGAATAGCAAACGTCATCTAGGTTTTCCAGTGGAATGTAACCATTCAATAGGTTCTGTCTTACGTAATGAGCTCATTGTATAACACCCATTTCTCTGATTTTTTACCACATCTTTAATATTCTGCTGACATTTACAACCACTCCACTTTATTAACTGCCAGACTTTATTGTTTCTAAGCTTTAAGCAGTCACGTACACAATATAGTAGGACTGTCTCCAAATGACCATCCGTGGATATTAAATCCTGAGTCATATCAATAAGCAATCTTTTATTTAGCCTTATATTCCAACAGATCAGCACCTTCAATATCCACTCCCAGCATGTCCTCTCAGTTTCTGACATTATTATTTGTTATTAACCAACCACTGTAACTTGTTTGTTTGTTTGTTTGTTTGTTTGTTTTTGAGACAGGGTCTCACTTTGTAGTTCAGGCTGGCCCTGAACTCATTATGTAGCTCAGGCTGGCTTCGAACTCACAGCAATCCTCTGGCCTCTGCCTCCCAAGTGCTGGGATTACAGGCGTAAACCATCATCCCACCCCACACAGCCCCCCTCACCCTCTCCCCCCGCCTAAACACTATAACTTGGGCTGGGGATTTAGCTCAGTGGTTCCCCCGCCTGCTCCGCAAGCATAAGGCCCTGAGTTCGATCCCCAGTACCAAAACAACAAAACAAACACTGTAACTTTTGTGGTAAATGATATTTATACCCAATTGGTACTATTTCCCAATTGGATCATGCTAAGACATCCCCCAGTTACAAGTACAGCTCAATTTCTGACTATACTGACTATGTGAAATTTCTCAAATAGTCAAAATATGCACTTTTTTAAAAGTATGTGATAGATATTGTTAAATTATCTTTCCAAAGGTTGCAACAATGTAAAATCTCAATGGGCATGGAGGGCACACCTGTAATCCCAGCACTTGGGAAGCTGAAGCAAGAGGATTGCTGTCAGTTCCAGGCCAGCCTGAGCTACATAGTGAGTTCAAGGCTATCCCAAACTACACAGTAAGATCCTGTCCCAAGAAACCCAAAAATATTAAAATTTAAAAATAAAATAAAATCTCATCAAAAACCTGTGAAAGTACTATTTCTCCATACTGTTGCCAATTGTGTGTATTATAAAGATACACACAAAAAGATTATATCTTGCTGATCCTTTGATCTTCATGTTTTTAAATATGAGTGAGACTGAGTATATTTCCATAATTTTACAGACCATTTATATTCTAGTAAACTGTCTTATAACTTGACTATTTTCTTCTGAAAGAAGAAAATTACTTCCTTATTCATTTTTATAAGAATTATTTTGCAAGTTAGGGCAATTAGCCATTTATCATATGTTCTATAATTGTATTTTCACAATCTGTCTTGACTTTTGCCAAACAGAAGTTTTAAATCTTTGCACAGTCAAATTTATCAATCTGTTCCTTTATGGTTTCTGAGGAATACATTTTAAATTTTACTGTGTGGCTTGAAAGTTGAAGTGCTTTTCTGAGAGGATTGAGTAGGATGTCTGAGGTGAAGAGGGAAGAAGGAGTAACTGAGACAACAGCACCTTCCAGGTGCAACAAAGAATTTAAATGAAGAAGTCGCAGGAGTGCTGGTGGCAGCCGTCCAGCTGAGACCAATCCAGGCAGCAGCATTAGGGCAGCATCTGTTATGTCTCCACTTTGAGGAACCTCTTAGCTACACCAAAGCTTCATGTTTCATCTGGGCCTGAAACATGAGGCAAGATACCTGGCACCTTCAGACACATCACAGAAGGAGACTTCCAATGGTAAATGGGCATCATGATTAACTGGGCTGGGTTGTTTTGTCTTGTTTTGTTTGTTGTGATACAGGGTCTCACTAAGTTCCTCAAATGAGCCTCAAATTTGTGATCCTCTTGCCTCAGCCTCCCAAGTAGCTAGGATTACAAGCATGTTCTGCCATGCCCAAGTTTAACTAGGCTTTTGATGATATTCCAAAATAGAATGTCTGTATCAGTTATAGTTCACTAGAAGAACAGATAAAATAGATATGATATGATATGTACAGGATTTTCTAAGTAGGCTTACAATGGCTGCCTGAGGAGTCAGAGTGGAAGAATGCAAAAGGGCCATCTGTATGCTGTATGGTCAGAGGATCCAGCTGACGTTTGAAAGCCTAGAGCTCACTGAAGAATCTAATGCAAGTCCTTGTTGGAAAGCCAAAGGGTCTGCACTAGAAGGCTGAAGGAACTGGAGATGAATGTCCAACAGCAATGGCAAAGACTGGAGCTCCTCTGAAGAAGCAAAAGGGAAGACTTTCTTTCTTTTCATTTCACCCAAGCTACAAGTCTATTGTTTGATGCCACCCACATCCAGGGTGGGACTTCCTTTCTCAGTTTGAGGCCTGCCTGTCAGTCATCCAGACATAACCAGATTGTGCTCTACTAACCCACTAGGCATCTCTTTTTCCTTTTTCTTTTTTTGCTTAAATTCTTTTATTGGTACATTTTAGGTATACAATACGTTTACGTTTATCATTGGGTGCTTGTACCTGTACATGATGTATCTTGGTTC
>NW_004624820.1:8520974-8549869 GCF_000247695.1 Heterocephalus glaber | reverse complement strand
TTCCTGTATGTTGTACTGGCATTATCATTTACTTGTAGAAACTGTCTAATTTCTTCTTTAATTTCCTCTGTGACCCACTGGTTGTTCAGGAGAGTGTTATTCAATTTCCATGTGTTTGTGGGGGTTTTGAGGTTTCTTATGTTTTGTTTTGTTTGGTTTGGTTTGGTACTGGGGATTGAACTCAGGACCTTGCAGTTGCCAGGCAGGTGGCAGAACCACTGAGCTAAATCCCCAGCCCCAAAATTACAGGTGTGTGTCACTACACCCAGTTTGATTTTTTTGTTGCTGTTGTTACCAGGGATCAGAACTCTGGTCCTTGTGCTTGAGCAGCAGGTGGCGAAACCACTGAGCTAAATCCCTGGCCAGTTTCTTAAGTTTTTGATCTCCAATTTCATTGCACTATGGTCTGATAATATACAGGGGGTAACTTCAATTCTTTTACATTTACTTAGACATGTCCTATGAGCTACCACACTAGGCTTCTCTTAATCCATCCAAGAGGACATATCACAATTAACTATCACAATCCACACCTTGTCAACTTGATAACCAAACACATCTCCTTAAACCATATGTACTTAGTTTCCAAACACAATAGCAAGCTCAAAACTATGCCTGACATGATGCAACTATCCTGTGTACAAATAGAAACACACTAATTCCCTCCCCAGAACAGAAGGCAAAGTTTTTCTTTGAGTGAGCTTACTCTTCTCCTAACATCTCATAATATAAAGATTATAATATAAGCCAGGCATGGTGGCACATACTTGTAATCCCAGTGCTAAGGAGGCTGAGGCAAAAGGAGTGCTGTGACTTGAAGGCCAGCCTGGGCCACATAGTGAGTTCAAATCTACCCTGAACTATATAGTGAAACCCTATCTCAAACAAACAAAACATAAAACAATTCTGGCCAGACATACTGGTGCATGCTTGTCCCGGCATTTGACAGGCTGAGGCAGGAGGATTGCCTTAAGTTTGAGGCCATCCTGGGCTACATAGCAAGACTGTCTCAAGAAAAAAATTCTGATAAAGTAGGTGCTAGAGAACTATAATCCTCTTAATCATTTTACTGCACTAGTACAAAAAATAATGCTATGAACTAAACTTGTGTCCCCCAAAAAGTCTACCCTGGGTTACTGATTGCCTTTGTGATGGTATTTGGAAGTGAGAAATTGGAGCATAAGTAAGTCATCAGGTTGGGGCTCTCGTGAATGGGGTTTGTGCCTTGTAAAACGATACCCCAGAGAACTGACCTCTCATTCTCTCTACCACAAGAGGATACAACAAGAAAGTATCCCTACAGAAACCAGGAAGGCCACTTCAACAGATGAATGGATAAAGAAAATGTGGTATTTATATGCAATAGAGTACTACTCTTTTATTTAAAAAAAAGGATAAACAAGTCCTTTGTAGGAAAATAGATGGACCTTGAGACCATAATGTTAAGTGAAATAAATCAGATACACAAGCTTAAACATCATGTAATTTCTCTTGTATGAGAAACCCAAAATACATAAAGAACAAAATAAAAGATAGATAATAGGAAATAGGGAGATAGACCTTTCACAAAAGAGAGGAGGACTAAGAGATGGAGGGTAGGGGGAAGAAAGGGAGGGGACAGGGATGAAAAAAGACTTAAGATGTGTTATGTACATGTATAAACTCCCCATAAGGAATGTAATCATTATTACAAACATGTACTAATAAAAAATAAAAATTACAAAAAAAACAGGAAGGCCCCTCACTGGTTATAGTTTATTACAGAAGCTAACAGCAAAGTGCAGAATTTCTTTGAAAAGATTAAATTCTATAATATACAGGCCACCTCCTGTTCTTTAATGAAAGCTCTCTCATATAGAAAAATAATTTATATGCCAAGGCTTTGGGGGAGCCAGTGCAAGGCAAAGATAGATTTTTTAAATCCATCCTATACAACCATTACATACTTGTATACTTGTACAAACTTGATTTCTCGTGCCCCCATCCTTGATCTACCATTATTTATACCTTTTAATATTCTTATGCAGAACTATTTAGCATAGAAATTAACATATGACTAGTTATCTCAGTTCTCCCTCGGACCAGTCATTTTTCATCAGCATTAACTCCCGAGGAAGCTTTAACTCAATTTCCCTGCACACTGACAATCAATGTCTGTATTATAATCTTACCTGCAATTCCAGTCTTACACCTTTCTGCACGATGGTAGTAGACACAACCTGAAAAATAAGAGTCAAAAGATCCTGGCACACTACTAGAGTTCCACTCAGTCTGTAGCCATTGGTCAGTCTGTCATCACTTCACTTGACCAAAACACCCTCCTAGGGCAATACCACTCAGGTGTGCAGGCTTCCATCCACTTTGTCAGGTTTCACAAACCGAAGTGGTCTTGGCAACATATGGCCTCACTCAGCCACTAATATCATGTCTTTCTTTAACTCCTTCTTAAAGCACAAATGTAATGTTGGATTTCCCTCATTTCAAAGCTCACTTATTCCTTCTCCCTCAGCTGCTATTCCTCCATGTCTCCAATATCATTTTACCCAAATTTTTCCACCTCTTGAAGAGACATAAAAAGCAGCCAGTGGTCCAAATCAGACTCCCAGCAGAAAGACTGATCTAGCAAACATTTCCCTATCAGCTCATTCTCATTCATATAAAGAGGGTTTACATAGGTATAGAAGTAGCAGGCTATCATTGCCACTAAGGAATACAGCTGAATTCATTATCAACTCCAAGTTTGCCAGATGAGGCAAAACACAATCTGCTCTTTGGGGCCTTAAAAATTCTGACCTAAAACTTTAAAATACAAGCCAGGTGGGCCAGGGATTTAGCTTAGTGGTGCTGCCGCCTGCCTCACAAGAGCAAGGTCCTGAGTTTGATCCCCGGTACCAAAATAAATAAATAAATAATAAAATAAAATACAAGCCAAGCATGATGGCACACACCCATAATCCCCACACTCAGGAGGCTGAGACAGGAGGATCACCTCAAGTTGGAGGCCAGTCTGGGCTACATTATGAGTTCTAGGCCAGCTTGAATTACATAGCAAGACCCTCTCTCAAAAAAGAGAAAGAAAGACAGACAGAGAGAGAGAGAGAGAGAGTGTGTTTCTTCCTTCACACTCATCCCTTTCCCTAGAACCTGAAGTTGCAGCCCTGGTTCTGGAATCACTGCACCAAGCAGAAAAAGTGAAGGCTGAAGTAATGCGGCAAAAAAAAAAAAAAAATCTGAGGTGATGTGGGGAAGAATCGTACTAAACTTGTCAGCTGCATGAGGGCCCTTCCCCCGGGGAATCCATCCCATGGCTATCTGAAGTTTCTGTCTCCTTTATTGGCAGATAGAACAATTCTTGTTGGAATTTTGTGCCGAAGAATACATCTGGATTCAGTGCTCTGCATTCCAAGAGCACCTTCATGTCCACTGATTTCATGGGCCCCCATGGAAACCTCAAACCAGCTCAACAGATTATACTCTTGCCAATTCCAGTTACCTTCTGGCCTTAAAAAAGAGCTATTCTGATTGGCATCCACATGTCCTACTTTAATACATCCCTTAAATCTGCATGGTGATTTTCTTAAGGTGGTGCCCCATATAGGCATCAATGTAGGCCAGTGTCCATTACCCATCTGCCTCTGGCCACTGCCCATGAGTCAGTAAGAACCCACCCCTCGGTAGGAGCTTTTATCATTGTTCAACACTCTCATCACTAAAAAGACAACATTCAACTTGATGCACCAAGATGATTAATACCTTCTGCAACAGAGCTTTTCCCTTTGCCAGTCTTAATGTGGTGGCCTTCCCAAAACAGTGCTATCCATCTGCCTTGCAACTTCCATCCATAAACCAAGCAGCTTTTGTTGGTTATATAGGTCTGTTAAACAGAGTATGTGCAGATAGCAATGGGACCAGCACATCCTTCGTGGTATCAAAGTCAATCCCAGAGGCAGCCTGATCATGGATGCACTGAGTGAGTATCTCTTTGCATTCCCTAGTAACATGTTCCTGTATAAATAGTTCCATTTTATCCTGTAACTCTTCTGGGCACTGTCTTCCTTTTTAGAGTGTTTCTCTGACTTCGCCCAAGACATTATGCCAATTCTCATTATAGTTATTCCAGGTATCAAGGATACTTTATGTCCTTCAATCATAGGGGCAGTCTGCGTTAATGCCCAATAACTATGTAGTTGTCTCTTGAAGGAGTATATATCTTACCACACTATCCATGAATGTTCTGGTATAAAATTCCACCAGTCACCTCTGGGTGGCAATCATAAGCTTCTGCAGTGACCTCCAGGTACCTAACTATGTGTTACAGGCACTTTCAACATCATATATGAGTGTGAATTTTTTTTCTTTTGAGACAGGATCTCACTATATAGTTCAGCCAGGCCTTGAATTCAGTATGGAGTCCAGGCTGGTCTCAAACTCATGGTGATCCTCCTGCTTCCACCTCCTGAGTCCTGGGATTATAGGCATGCACCACAACACCTGGCTGAGTGTGGGTTTTGAGGGCCCAAAAGCACCAAAAAAGAAACTACATTTTGTAGTCCCAACATGGCCTGATATTTGAGGACCCCCTTTCAAGGAGTACAGTCATATTTGGGGATAGTTTTATGGATAAAAGCTAGAAGTATTCCCAATGTGACACATGCATCCTCCAAAATCCAAATAGACCAATAAAACAATGGACTTCTTATTTAGTTCTAGGCATAGGCATTGGCAGCAGTTTTTAGCTACCTATGTAATGGCATGAGTGACTCTTGTAAATGTTATTCCTAAGAATTCTGCCATTTGGGCCAGCTCCTGGACCTATACTGGATTTTTCAACCAGCTTCTATTAGTCATACATGTCACCCATGCATTTAGGTCTGTTCTTAGTCTTCAGTTTCAAATACTGTCATGATATGTACCATCACGCTAAAAACTTGAATCATTCCCAATCTCCTAGACCAAATTATGACAGTAGCAGGTGAATTCAAATAACTTTATAATGAATGTAAATTGCAATCCTTCACACACGAAGGCAAACTACAATGACTATTTTCCAAAATCTAGACAGAAAAAAAACTCTAGCACTGGCAAGATCCATCACTAAGGGCCATTAATTAGCTGCTGTACTTTATGTACTTCTGAATTATATCAGGGACTACTGATGCTATCGGTATCACTATATTATTCAAGTCTCAGTTCTCCGCTATTACTCTACATGACCTCCCCCCTTTATTCACATGTCATATGGGGCCACTGTACAAAGAATTCATTGACACCTGCACTTCAGCTCCTAACTTGTCATTGATTTCTTCTTGTGCCCAGATTTCCTATAGTGTTTCAGATAACAACCTGTGTGGGCTTGAACAGCCCAGGGGTTCCATTTAGCACATTCAATCAAGATTGGCCAGAGAGTAGACTTTGATGTTTTCTCTTTTATAATACTAGGAAGTGTTCTGTTCCCCAATCAGGCTAACACCCACCCCAATAGTATATTCAGGTAAAGACACATAAAGTCCCTTTAGACATTCCAATTCTCATCCAACCTTTCACCTTAATCCCACAAACCATTGCATGTCCAGACACTCCCTATCTAATGGGGCTCTATTAGAATTTCAGCAACAGGTTTTGACAACATAATACATGGAGTTTCTTGTCAAGGATTCCCAGAAAACTTTCTCTTCCACTCCTGACCATTTTACCTTTACATGACATGAGATAAAGGGAACTACTACAGACTACCAAGAAATAGCATTGATCTATTTGTGGGTGCAGTGCCCCCCATAACCTAATTGTCTTCCACTAAGCCCCACCTCTTAGAGATTGCATGACATCAAAAATGTCACATTAGGGACCAAGTTTCTAGTATATGACCCCTTATGGGGAAAAAATTTCCAGACCATTGCAGCATTTATTGGAGGATATCAACAAGTTTTGGAATCACAAACTTTCTTCTCTACATAAAAACACTTAACAGCACTTTTGTCCAGTATTCTAGGCTGGTTTCCCCCAAGGAATAACCTGCTATGTACCTGAACATGCATAACTATCTGCAATTGATCAATAGTGAGCTACGAATCCTACGTCAACTCAAACATATGCTTCCATTCTGCAGTATTCAAAACCAAAGACTCTCCTCCTTAGTCATTTATACAAGTTTTTACAGAAACCTGATGATAATGATGCACAAAAATGAGACAACTCTCATACTATACCTCTGGTTCCAGTAGGTTTTGTTTGTTTGTTTGTTTGTTTGTTTGTTTTATCTTCCCCTAATATGGACAAACTTCTTCATAACTAGACAAGGGTGTTATCTATTGTCTCAGCATAATTTTTCACTTCAGTAGTGGCCCTGAGGGTAGCAAATCTGAGTTTGATCTGGCATCAGAATCCACCTCAAAAATCTTTTCTTTTTTTTTTTTTTTTTGGTACCAGGGATCAAACTGGGACCTTGCACTTGTGAGGCAGGTGGCAGAACCACTGAGCTAAATCCCTGACAAAAATCTTTTCGCTGTTACAGATAACAATAACCAAGGGACGGTATATTTGGCTTGTTGATATTATTTCATATTTTCTATGTATCCAGTAAGCCAATCTGTCAGAGTTGAGTCCACCACTTCTAAATTTTATAATAACTTACATCTAGTAACTGATCACAGTGCAGATACAGTTCCACAGCAGGATCAGGTAGCCACCCAGGAATTAGATTCATCAATCCTTGCCTTCTCATCCTTTCTCTTCCCAAACCACATATTTTAGTAAGTCAGGGCTGACCTAGCGATTCCTACTCAAAATACCAACTGCAAAAGTTACCCAACTATGGAGTTGTGGAATCATTCATAACACTGTCCTCACTTCTGACACCAATTGCAAGTTTGGAAATAACCAAACCACCCTCACTTTCCATCATTGATTAGAAAGACTCACAGAACTCAGTAAAAGCTATTACACTCTCACAGTCACAGCTTATTACAGACAAAAGATACAGATTAAAATCAGACATGGGAAGAGATACACAAGGCAGAGCTCAGGAAAGAAACAAAACATGGACCTTCCCTTTGTCTTTGTGGCATGGAGTCCAGGCAGCATGACTTTCTTGGCACAGATGCATGAGAGTACACACGGAGGATCTCCAACTAGGGAAGATCACCCTTTGGCATCTAGAGTCTTTGTTGGGACCCCATTCTATTGGCACAATGGACAGCCCACATGAATGATCTCAGCTTCAGTCCCTCAGAAGGTTGTGCTGATGTCATGTGAGGCAAAGCTCCCACCCTAAATCACATGGTTATCATCTGGATGCCCCAAGAACCCAGGGTAAAGGCATTCCTACCAGTCAGGATATTTATTCTATGGCTTTGGAGATTTGCTCTCAGACGCTGAGGTCAAAGCCAGACCTCATTTTGGGTAGATTAACTTCCTTACCATACAGTATATCTCAAGACTCATGGAAAACCACCAGGGAAACTGAAGAACAAAATTTAACAGTACTTTCCTTCCTTTCTACACAAGCATATGGCTTGCCTTTGAGTCTGGATACTCTGCTCATCCCAAGAGCCTGACCTTAAGAAAAGAGAAAGAACTTTGTGAGTTGAAGTAAATCACATGAGAGTCACTCATCTGCCCTTAAAAAGTTCTGGATTGTGTGATAGAAGAGCATCCTACCACTCAGGGGAATGCAGTGAACTTTCTGCTGACATTCTCTTTTCTTAAATGTGTGAGCAGACTTTCCCTTGTTTAACAACTATCAAGAACAGGGGCAGATACTATCTCCTTTCAGGTGAAAATGAAATCCATGTGTGCTTAACACAAGTTTAACCCAAAATTCAGTATTTGTGCAGTAAAATAAGCAGTGATTTTAGATGAAGGACATGGATTTCATTTTAAATTTTTAACTTCAGAAATAATACTCTGCATGCACAAAGAGGACTATAAAAGACATCAAGAAGTTAATATAGCCTGGGAATGTAGCTCAGTGGTATATAGCACACTTGAGGTCCTGGATTTGATTCCCAGCACTGTCAAAAAGAATATGCATATTCCTATAATACATGTGTCTAATAATTTGGTACCAGGTGGACTTTACTTTTCCAGGTAGACTTTTACTTGAACTTCATCATGACACTCAGTGAAAAGAATTTTTTCAAAGTCTAAATGAAATAATGTATGAGTATATTCTTAATCATGTTGCCTTATGATTAATTGCTCTTTATTCAATATTGTAAAAATTTTTATATGGTAAATAACATTAATTAATGGTGGTACACACCTGTAATCCAAGCACTCAGAAGGCTGTGGAAGGAGAATCACTTTAAGTTCCAGGCCAGCCTGGGCTACATAGTGAGTTCAAGGCCTGTGTGAAGTACATAGCAAGACCTGTCTCAAAAAATAAATAAATAAAGACATGTTTAACTCCTCTTTGAATAATTCTATCAAGCTGACCTTTCAAATTTTCAATTCCATTTTGGTTTAATCCAGCTATTGAAGGGAAGTATATGGCACCTGTCTTAAGAGTCTTTAAAATTTATTAAAAAGATAGAACTAGATTAATTTTAAGAAAGGTTACCTAATCTTTAGCTATCTGATTCTATTCAAGATAGATTGGCTGAACAAACCTGTTAGCTTTCAGTGGGAAAAAGAGTTACTGTTGCATATGCCATAGCCCATGTGCCACACCTCATTATCATTTCTTACAGTATGAATGTGTGATTAAACTTTTAGGCCCACTAAGATTTTTTAAATCAGGTAGGGTATTTTTAAAGGAAAACTGAAAATCTCATCGCCTATAGTACTAACTCACAGAGAAGAGACATCCTTCATGGGGGCAGCACATAAAAAAAGATTACACTGATAAACAGCCACACACTCATAGAAAAATATTATTCTCTGTCCAACATAACACTGACAATCAATGTTGGGTGATCATATCCACAACTTAATGTTATGATCACAAACCATGGCTGTGGATATGGTTATATTTATGCAGGGATTCCTTGAGATCTCAAAACTATTTCAATTCCTCCTACAAGGTGGAAAGATTGGGAGTGACCTCCATAGAGCCTCCATCCACGGTGTCAGTGTGACATGGGTTTCTGTGCCTTCTTGTTTGCTAGCCTTCTAATTCCTAAAGATGCTGAAGAGCAAAGTTCTACTGACCATGGAGCCCAGGCCACTCAATGGCAAGATTCATTATGAATCATCTTTCACAACTTGATGACCAAAGCCCACTTGGGCATTAGGTTTACTGCAGGGATGAAACATGGTTGCGATTATCCCAGTATTCTCCTGAGCTCCTTCAGTCCAAAAGTGCAGAACTATTGCTCAGTAAGGTAAATACTGTGTGCTCCTACAGAAAGTTACCTGAGAAATGACATGAAACAAGCTATGAGATGCAGACAGCATATAAATACCTTTATGTAAACATATCTCATTATATAGTTGTATGATTTCTTGGCTTATAACATGTCAGAGACATAGGGGTGAATATCAGCTTGTGGTATTGTGATATAATGAGAAATATCTGTATTGGTCTTCTTTCCCAGTGCTCGGAGAGAGCTCCTAGAACCTTCGTAATTTCCTAAGCAATAGAGAAGGTAGGAGCATCTTCTGTTCAATATTAGTCTTTGACCTAGTGCCTGGCAAGAATTCCTAAAAGCCTTATAATACCCTAAACTCCATAGGTGACAGGGGTTTATTTTAATAGAGAGCGGGCATTTCTGCTGCATCTTTCTCCAGCTGAATCTCAGCTTTTACTCCCTGAGTCCTAACCCACATTTGTCATGAACCCATAAATGACTCAAGCATCTCTAGAGGACAGCTCTGAACACAGAGATGTGATTCTGAAGAGAGAGCCAAGAAACTTCAAATAAGAAACAACTGCCAATCATGTGCAAAGTTGACATCAGAGAATATAAAATACTAGCTATGACCTTAAGGCGCTATCCATCTGATTGGGGATTGCAGGAGCAGCAGGGGTGAGACTTAGAGTTTAGTCAAAGAGACAGGCACATAAAGCAAAACAGGTGCATCAGCCTCTGGTGATGGCCTTGCTGGGAGTCTTGAGGAGGTGCTGGGTATCACATGGTAAGAGTCAGAGTGTGTGCCTCTTTGTATCTCTTCTGGTCTGTCTCTCTCTTCTTTAAAGCCACCAAGACTCAATCATGGGGGATCCACTCAAAGTGACCTTCTCTAATGCCAATATATTAAAAGATATTAAGCTGAATCAGGGCCTGGATGCAGACTGCAGGCAAATGGAGCCACAACACCATTCAATATATCATTCTTGGATGCTACCAAGCATCCAAACACACATAAACATATTTTTCTCCCACACACATAGAAACAAAGAGACTCCTGAAATGAAGACATGAGTCCTTTTCACTGGTAAGTTTACTACAACATCACAACAGAGCTGGAATATCGCTGAGACCAGATGGCAGGCCCACGGCTGAGGCCTCTGAGAGGGAACCACAAAGAGGGAGAGAAAAAGGAGGGACCAAAAAGCCACTGCTTCCTTGAAGGCAGAGAGCTCAACTGATGCCCAAAATTCCCCTGACCCTGCCATCCCAGAAACAGGTTGATGCCCTACTACAAGTGTTCGGCATGGCTCTGAAGAGAATACTGAAGAGTGTATCCACTTGTATTTGGTATCTCCTTAACTGAGTGCAACCAAGGGTGTTTTCCTTCCATTCCTTTACACACACACACACACACACACACACACACACACACACATCTTTTTTAACTAAACATAACCCATTCAGATACAGAGCCTAGACTTCAAGCTATACTACAAAGCAATAATGATTAAAAAAAACTGGAACTGGAACAAAAAAAAAAACAGACACATTGATCAACAGAACAGAACTGAGGATACAGAAACCTCCCCAGACACATTCAACTATTTGATCTTTGACAAGGAACCAAAAGCATATGTTGGAGGAAAGATAGTCTACTCAACAAGTGGTATTGAGAAAACTGGTTTCTGTTTGCAGAAGAATGAAACTGGACCTGTATCTCTCACCATATACTAAATTAAAATCAAAATAGATCAAAGATCTAAACATGAAAATAGAAACATTAAACCTTCTGGAAGATAAAATAGGTAAAACACTTGAACACATAGGTATAGGAAAGGATTTTCTAAACAGAACCTCAATTGCACAAGAAATAACAGCAAGAATCAACAAATGGGATTATATCAAACTAAAAAGCTTCTGAACTGCAAAAGAATCAATCAGTAGAGTGAAGAGACAACCTACAAATGGAAAAGAAATTTTCCCAGCTACTCCTCAGACAGATGACTGATGTCTAGAATATACAAAGAACTCAAAAAAGTTAAACTTCCTAAAATTAAAAACCCAGTCGAGAAATGAGCAAGAGAAATGACAGATTTCACAGAAGAAGAAATACAAATGGTCAACAAATACATGAAAAAATGTTCAACATCTGTGGCTATTAGAGGAATGCCTGAGTTCAGTCATCCAAGCACTGCATGGAGGTGGCTGCTTCCATGGTCCAAGGGTCCCAGCTATTCCTGAAGCGGGCAGCATACCTTGGCACCATTCATGTGGTGTTTGATTTTTTTCAAGCACGCAGAATGCAAGTTATGGGATCATAAAGGGTTCCACTTCAGAGGAAGGCCTGGGAGACCAGGCGAAAATGTGTGACAGGGTCACAGTCCCTGCCAGAAGCCCACAAGAGGGCAGTGCTTAAAGCTGTGAGAATGAAGTCAAAGGTAAAGTGGAGACCCCAGGAAGCTGGAGATGCCAGGAACATATAATGTCCTCCGAAGAAAGCCACATTCAGTAAGCAAAGCCAGACCAAAAGAGAAGCCATGTGGGCTGCAACCAGCAAGTCCACAGCAGCAGGACAGCCCAAGCCCTTTGGAGCTCACAACTCACCACTACCTGCTCTGGGTGCTGGCCATGTAGTTACAGGATTTAATGCTTGCTCTGCTGGGTTTTAAACTTACTTTGGTTCAATTTCTATTACCCCACTCCTCCTTTTTAGAATAGGAACATTTGCCCTATGCCATTCTCTGCTGGAAATGTTTAACTTTCATTTTATCTTTACAGGGGCTCACAGCTAAGGGTTTGCCATGAGTTTCAGAGGACATTTTAGACTTGGACTTTTCAGCAACGCTGAAATTGTTTTGGTGACTTTTAGAGATTTTGGTGGCTTTTAATGATGGATCGAACATATTTTACACAATGAGGTGGACATTAGACTTTTGGATCCCCAGAAGCCTCAAATGTCTGATACCTTGTACCATGTAATGCATTCCCTTCCACAATATCACCATCACAACTTGCAACTAACAAACCGTGCACCACCTCCCTCCATTTTCTGCCACAGGCTGTTAGTGCTCCACCTACCACCAGTGACGCTAGCTGTGTGGCTGGTAATCAAGTTCTAAGATACTATCTTATTGCTTTCTTGGAATATTTCTGTCCTCTGCTATACTGATTGGGTTTCTCAGGAAGCAGACTCCAAGACAGAGATTAACATTCAGAGGGTGCTTTTGGTATCAATATCACCAGGAAAGAAAAAGAAGTGGAGTTTGGCAGAGGATGAAGTTCAGTTGCGATGCAATCACCTTGGAATGCCTCAGCCAATCTTGCAGGGAGTTCTGAAGATGAGATGACTGTTTGGAGCACTCCTGGGTTAGAGTGAAAGGGTTGTGCTCTATACTACTCATTAATCCATCATTAGATGTAGACTGCTGAGATGGAGGCACATGAAGGCTCTCTTCAGTTTAGGAAATCCTTGAGGGTGTTGATGGTTGAGGGCTTCCTGCCTGCAGCACTACCAGCTGCTGGTATAATAAATCCCCTAATTTTGAAGGGTGATCAGCAAATGTCAGCAACCACCACACAACTCAAGCTATGGAAACTAGACATACCTGTTACATAAATCTACAGGTATTCTTTCTCAATATACAAATATGTGTTCTGTCCTCTACTCATCTTCCTCTCCTTGGGAATCCTGAATTGCAGAGTTTCCCTGGCATCTGGGAGCCTATTCATCACATGTGGCAGAATCTATCCCTGTGACGTTTTTATGGCCCACTCATATAGCTGTTGACAGGAGACCTCAGTTCCTCAACTCATAAGCCTCTCCTAGGGTTTACTTGAGTGTCCTTATAACATTGCATCTGATTCTTCCAGAGTAGGTGGTCTGAAAGAGCAAGCCAGAGGACAAAGCCTCAACCCTATTTATATTCTAATCTCAGGTATTATAAAATATCACTCCTGCCATACTCTATGCCTTAAGAGTGAGCCACTAAGTACACCCTACACTCTAGGTGAAGAGAACTAGGCTCACCTTTTGAAGGAAATAGTATCAAATAGTTGCAGGCATAATTTTAAAGCACTACATAAGGAAAGAAGGATACTCTCCCAAAGTAACAGTGGTAGATATTTCTGAGGAAATGAGAAGACGCATAAAGCATAAATAGCCTTTTGTTTTCCCTCTGGTCTTAATAGTAAGAATGTATTCTTGTAATATTTTTTGTATTTTAAAATCAAAATATTGAGTATTGAAAATGTGACAACCTTAAAGACTAGATGGAAAGTGAGATGCTTATCTAAGGGGCAGACTGTTACTTACTGCCCTTCTCTACCATAGTTTCTTCTGCCTGACCCCACCCAACTAGACACAAAACAAAGAGGAGCACAATGATCATTGCTCACAGCTTCTCAGAGGAATCATTATTTTTATAGTGCATAAACAAGGAGTCAAATGGCTGCACTTTATTGAGAAGTGAAAGATTGGAAAAAAACATTAGAACCATTAGTCTGTTTCCTACATTTCCATCCTTCATCCATAATTTCATTTAATGTGGAAGTTATTAGCTTTGATGGGTGGATTGCAGGCTCTGGCTAGGACACAGACATCCCAAGGATTTCTTAAAAGACCCCTTGTAACTCCTTCAATCCAGGCCCTTGGATCCATTCCTTTTCTTGTATTCCACAACATACTCCCATTTTCAACAACCAGGGCCTACCCCCGTATCCTCAGCCAAGCACAGAATTCTGTGGGAGAATTTGTCAATATCCAGGGAGAAAAAACACAAATAGCTAGGCAGGATTTGTCCCATGGGGCCTGACTTACTATTAGGGACGTTTTTTCTATCCTCCCAGTCAAGATGTCTCCCCTCTACCTGGGCCTTTACTGACCCCTTCAGGCGAGGGAAGAAACTTCAGCTGTGTCTACACTTCATTTGGCCAGGCTCCCTCACTTGACCTTTGCTCTGGAAAGGTAATGAAGTCCCCAGACCTCGCACTGTGTGGAGGAAATTAAGCCTATTGGAGCACCAAGTAAGAACAAATAGGACAGTCCCTGACTTCAGGAAAGTGTTTTGAAATGTGGGCTATTTTCCTCAATTTACAGCCTTACAATCATCTTATGAGCCCCAAAAGCTCAATCAGTAGCTACAGTGGTCTACGTTCAAGTCCTCTGTTTCTCATTTGTTTATGACTCTAGAGAACACCCATTATGGAGACACTTTTGGATTGGACAGGGAGGCTTCCACAAACTGGGTCTTTTTTTTTTTTTTCCTATACCAGGGATCGAACTCAAGACCTTGGGCAGGCATGGTGCCACTGAGCTAAATCCCCTGCCCAAAGCGGGGCTTTTGTGGTATGGGGGCCAGTTTAGGTATGAGGTGGCCACCCCAGAGGGTGTGGGCAACAACAGCATCATTCTAACTCCATCTGCTGCTCCCACAGGGCTTCTCAAGAAGAAAAGTCTCTCTGACCCGATTCCCCAGCATATACACCTTAATCTCCATTCTCCCTGCCCCTCTGAGAAGGATTATCAAGGCCAGGGTCTGGGGTAACAAAGCCCACGGGTCTGTCCTCCTTTGGGAATCAACCTCAAAGTCTCCTTAAAAGTGGCTCTACATACAAGCCCTATTGTTTGCTTTCCACAGAGTAAGCAGGTAGTGAGGATTTTTCCCAGTGCCTCACTGGTCAGACCATGGTTATGATTAAAGATGAGTTAACAAAAGGCAGACTGAATCCCATAAGATAAGGATTAGCTTCCCACAAAGTGGTCATCTTTCCCCTAGCTGCCTAAGACCTTTCTTCAGGAAGAAGCTGGCCTATGTGAGAGCAGGCTTAAAACATTTAGTCTGCTGCACTGAGAATGATTTATAATCCCACACAAGAAATAACAAAGCTAATAATTTCCACACAGTGAGCTTTTCCAGATAGTATCAAATCTGGGAAGTTACTCCCTTCTCTTCAAGAGCCAAGGCTACTTATAAATATCTCAGTGCAAAGCAGAAAGAGATAAGCCATTCCCAGATACTAAGCAATAAGCATTTTTGCAGAGTGAACAATTCACCACCTGTGATAAGCTGAATAATGGTCCCAAAGGTACCCACATTGATCCCTTGAGCTTGTGAATATTTTCTTATGTGACATAAAGGACTTTACAGTTGTGATTAAGTTAAAAATCTTGAAACAAGGAGATTATTCTGGGTTATCTGGGTGGGCCCTAGATGTAATCACAAGTATACTTACAAGAGAGAGAAGAGAGGAGAAGGTGGTTTCACTACAAGAGTAGAAGGTAACATGCTGCAGAGACTGGAGTGGTGCACTTTGAAGATGAGAAAGGTGCCACAAGACAGGAACACAAATGGCACTGAAAAACACAAGGAAATAAATTCTCCCCTAAGACCCTCCAAAAGAAACCAGAGCTGCTGACACCTCGACTTCAGCCTACTGATCTCTGACTTCTAACCTCCCAAACTGTAAGAGAATAAATTTGTATTGTTTTAAGCCACTAAATTACGGTGAGTTGTTAGAATAGCAATGGAAAACTAATATACTATCTTTCAGTCTATTGTGTGTTATTTTAACAGCTTTATTGAGATATAGCTGAAACACAATAATTGCCCATGTGTAAACTGCACTATCTGATGTGTTGACCTATGTATAACACATGAAGCCATAGTCAAAAGTTATCATACTCATTACCTGCAAAAGTTAACTCATGCAACTTATAGCCCCTGACTCCTAGCTATTTCTAAGTTCCCAGCCTTTTAGGTAACCATTGATCTATTTCCTGTCTCTATAAGATAGTCGGTTTTATATAAAGGGAGTCATCCAATATACATTCTTTTTTGTCTGGCTTCTTTCATTCAGTCTAGTTATTTTGAGATTCATCCATGTTTTTGTGTATATCATTATCTTTTACAACTACCACTAAGTAGTGTTCCATTGCGTAGATACACTGCAATTTGTTTATACATTTGCCTGTTGGTAGAGATCTGGGGTTTTTTCCCATTTTGAGGTTATCTTAAATAAAGCTGCTATGAACAGTCACATAAAAGTCCTTATAGGCTTTCAACTTTCTTTGATAAATACCTACAAAGAGACTGCCTGGATCATATGGTATGTGTGTATTCTACTTTTTAAGAAATTACCAAACTGCTTTCCAAAGTGTTTGTGCCACTTTATATTCCCAGCAGCAACAATATCTTCTGTCGCGTTTTTTAATTATTTAAGCTTTTCATTAATTGAAGCTCGTCTCTATTACCAAATAAGGTAAATAAATGTAGTGCTGCTGTAAGGAAAAAACAGGGCTATAAATGCCAGAGAGAAAAATGAAGATCAGAAAAAGATGTGGATATGAAAAAAATGGTAGAGAGGGAAGAAATTGGAGAGGAAAGGGACAAAGGAAAAGAAGACAACATAGTAAGAAGGGGAAAAGGTGACAGAGAAGCAAACAAAAACTTATCAATCAGAGTCCCAGCAAAAATCTGATGGTTCACTGGCTTGTGCAAGTTAGGCTGAGGAGATTTTAATAAAGGGACTACTATATCTGCAAAGGTGTGGGCAAGACTTGGGAAATCAGCAACGGATAGTGTAGTCCCTTAGTTCCCATCTCTAGGTCTGGAGGGTCTCATAGAAGGGAGACTCTGGGCACCTAGAGAGAGCAGCTGTAAAAAAGGGTCAACTATAGAAGAGAGATGCGGTCACATGTCTATAATTCGCCATTGAAGTGGGATGCAGTCACATGTCTTGAATTCAGAAGGGACTGAGCTACACTAATACTTCCACTACACTCTACACCTGCTCCCATCTTCCACTGATGATTTCTGTTAGCCAAACCCAGCCAGAAGTCAGAAAGTTTGTTGACATGCATTTAATCAGCCTCTGTAGCACGGAGTTGTGGAGTAGAAAATGGGTCTGTAGGGACAAAGAAATGACCCCTAGTATAGGAGCCAACAGAGGAAAGGGAAAAGAAGCTAAACTGCTTTGTTCCCTGCCTCCTTTGGTGACACGAAAAGACTGAGGAAACAAAACATAAAGACTTAGAAATGCACCTAGGGAAGACAGTGCCTTGTGGTACACAGGGCTGCTTACTGGGGGAAAGAATTCTGACTGCAGTTGTCAGCATGGGGGTGGAGTGTAGCTTGCCTAGCATGCATATGGGTCCCTGGGTTGGACTCCCAGTACAGAAAAAAATAGTTGTCAGCATGCTCCAATCAGTTTTGAGGTCTGTTTTGAAGAATTCTGTTTGGAGTTCTAAATACAAAGCCTGGTTGTATTCTCATTAGAATGGGAAACACTCTTCCAATTCCTGAAACACAATGGCTGTGGCTTTGTGAAGCGTGAACTAAGGAAACTGGTATATACGGCAGGAACACCTGAGCCTCCCAATGCAAAAGCATGACAGGCAGACCCAAAATGTCTTTAAAATGATGTTTTAAGAGGACAGGGCTTCTTGATCATTCTTCCTCTTCATCAGATGATCTATTTTGGGTTAATCATCATCATTTTATTCATTTCAATATAAGAATGGTTGACAAACACAAACAAACAAAAAAACCAAGATGATCAAGAGAAGGACTCAAGTATCCATCAGATCTACTGAAGAGCCAGAAACTTTCTCTGCATATTTTTTCTTTTAATCATATAGAATCCTAAAATGTATGTTTCTTGAATTTTATCTATATTTAATCTTTCATGAAAAAATTTGTGATGTGCATAAATAAGACATTTTAGAATATTTATATTATATTGTAATACCTGACTTCAGATGGGAATACTGAGATATCTTTCTATTTATTTTATTAAAAACTGAAGGTATGGACATGTTAGTGCCTAATATGAATAAATTTTCAGCCACTTTTTACAAAGTAGGCAGTGAAGGGAACGCTTTGGATGACTGGTGACAACTCTCGCATCTGAATATGCAGCCCAAGTTCCCTTTAATTGGAGCTTTTGGATGATCTGAATTCCTTGCACATTTTGCTCAGAACCTCTGAAGGGGAAAGTGAAGAAAAGTCAAGATTATTGCTATCCGTTGCTTCTTCCCATTTCTGCATCCAAGAATCAAATGAAGTGATACTAATTGGACAAGTAGTTCGCTATGATTCTGCACAAGTTGATAGGCAGAATGATAGTCAACAAAATTTTCTATTCCTTTGCTCATAAATGTGAGCCAATTCAGGAGAGTGGAAAGAAAACTTATATATGAAGTCTGGAAGCTGGCATTCTAATTCCAGTGATTTTACTAACTAGCTGTATCTTCTCAGGCAAATTCACTCAATTCCTCTGTGTATGTTTCCTGTATTCTTCCAATAGAAAGTTTATACTCACCAAGACTAATTCACTCGACAGTAGGTGACATTGAACAGAAAAAACCCTGTGGGTGGCTACAGCCAGGAGAGACCTAATGGGTCACGTGGGATCTATCAAACTAAGGTGAGAAACAGCCCAGAACAGTGCAGCAGCTCACAGAGAAGGCTGGGAGAGGGCACAAAGACACAGGGTTCTTGAGTAGCAACACAGGTGGAATCACCAAAATACAGAGCCAGACTCAGCCCAGGACTAATAAAATGACAGCAGGCATTTTGGAGAACACAGCAGAGTCTCCTCAGGATTACAACTAATAAAGACTCTGGAAAAACAAGTTTTGAGCAAGTGCATAAGCAAAGGCCCTGACATCAGATGGAGCCCTGTGCAGACTGAGATGGAACAAGAATAATGTCAGGTACAAAGAATAGAAATAAGCTGAACTTGGAAAACAAAAGAATAAGGGAAATCCAAGCAGAGCACATACTACTCTTTAGATAAAGTTTTTGCCAATTCCCTGGAGATTAATTGGAAACCAAATAATAAACTTTATTGACTCCTTCAGCAAAGGTATACTGAACATCTTCTGTAGGCCAGGGACTTACCTTGGGTGTTTGGAGCAGGAAGACAACCATGAATACAAACAGCTCACCTTAGAACTTAAAGCTAAGAGGAAAGCAGATGAAGTGAAGCAAGGATGGAGTGAAGGAAAGGATCTAAGGTGCTACAGAAGCACATAGACCAAAAAAGAACTTGGGCAGCAAGAAATTTAGGCACAGAACAAACAAGGGGAGGGGCCAAAGCAGCAAGTACAAGCACACTCCAAAAACCGAAAGCGGGCCAGGAAGAGTGTTACATGTTTGTATTCCCAGCTACCCAGGAGACTGAGGGGGGCAAATCACTTGAGCCCATGAGTTTAAGACCGGGCTGGGCATCATAGGAAGACCACATCTAAAAACAAACGCAAATGAAAAAAGAGAAAGAAGGAAAGAAGGAAGGAGAGAGAGAGAGAGGAAGGAAGGAAGGAAGGAAGAAAAGAAAGAAAGAAAGAAAGAAAGAAAGAAAGAAAGAAAGAAAGAAAGAAAGAAAGAGAAAAGAAAGGAAAAGAAGGAGGGGAGGGGCCCGGGATTTAGCTTAGTGGTTCTGCTACCTGCCTCGGAAGCGCAAGGTCCCAAGTTCGATCCCCAGTACTGAAAAAAAAAAAATAGAAGGAAGAAAGACAGAGAAAAAGAAAGAAAGGAAGGCTGCTCCTGAGAGCAAGGGGAGAGAAGTATGTCAAGTGAGGATAGACACAAGGACAGGAGCTGGACCACACAGGACCTGGGAGACCTGGTCGGGGTTTCCCTCTTCCTCCTAAGGTTAATGGGAGACCACTGTAAGATTTAAGTAGGGGCTGGCATAACTGGACATGTGTTTTGAAAAGATCACTCTGGTTCCAGTTTGGAAAACAAATCAGAACACCCTGTATATGGTTTAAAGTTCATTATAGGGCTGGGGATTTAGCTCACTGGTTCCGCCGCCTGCTTTGCAAGGGCAAGGTCCCAAGTTCAATCCCTGGTACCAAACTAAACAAATAAATAAAATAAAAAAATAAATAAAGTTCATTATATAAGAGCACACCCACAATAGCTGTGTTCTCATGCTGTTGTATAATAAAGAATTTCTCTGTTATTTGTCCTAGGTTCCTGCACAGCGCATCTAAAACCTTTGTAATTTCCCAATTGATAGACATGTCTTCATTATTCATGAGCCCCCAATCACACGTGAGGTTATGCCAGTGCAGGGACTCATAGTGAGCCCCTAGAGAGCTTCAGAATGATGGCTGTCCACCAGAGAGGCCCACCATGTGATCAGACAGCTGGGATTTTGAGCAACATTAGATCAGCTCAGCCTAACTGCTGGGGAGGAGAGAAGGCCTGAAGATTGAGTTCAATTACTTGGCCAATGCTTTAATCAGCTACACCTACAAAATGAGGCACCAGCAGAAACTCTGAACACCAAAGCTCAGTGGAGCTTCCTGGTTGGTGAACATATTGATGTGTGGGGAAGGTGATTTCACCCTGATTTCATAGGAGAGGGAACACATGCTACACTTCCAGATCTTTCCAGTCCTTGCCTGGGACCATGTGTCTCTTCCTTCGGCTTTTCCTGATCTGTGTCCTTTGTAGAAAAGCTATAATCATTTTTTTTAAAAAAGTGCTAGTTCAATCCCTGGTACCAAAAAAAAAAAAAAACTGCTTTCCTGAGTTCTGTGAGTCATTTTGGCAAATTATTTTACCTGAAGGAGTTGTGGGAACTCCCAAATTTGTGGGTCAAAAGTGTGATGGCCTGTGGACTTATGACTTCTGGCATATAGATTGAGAGAAGTCCTATGGAGGATGGCACCCTTCACTTATGGGGTCTGCACTAACTCCAGGGGGTTAGCACCAGGTCTGAACCTCAGTACGCCAGATAGTGTCAGACCAGTTGTTCCGACCAGTTGGAGCTGAAACAGAATACTCACTATATTTTATTTTAGTCATTTTCAGGGGATATCAAGGACCCTTTGTTTAAGGGAGTTCAAAAAGCAAACAGACAAAAATACTATGTGTTCCAAAGCTAACAAATGGGCAGATTTGTCTGTCTTTCAGAAAAACCACTGGCTTTGAGCAACTTAAAATTCAAGTCTTTTTTTTTTTTTTGTACTGGGGATCAAACTCAGGACCTTGTGCTTGCGAGGCAGGCGGTAGCACCACTGAGCTAAATCTCCAGCCCTAAAATTCAAATCTTTGTTACCTGGCAGCCAGCCCCCAGTGGGCTCAATGTCATTTGTACTGTCTTGTTGTTAGCCCTTGTGTGACTTGAGGGCACAACCTTGCTATTCCCACTACTGGCCATACTTCTGCCTCTTGTCATTTGTTTCTGAGAAGTGTTTTCCCTTAGCCAGAGACACCCCTGATGATATGCCTTTTGTCTCAGACCATCCTACCATGGACTTTCTTCTCAATAACTGGTGTGGATTCAATCTTTTGGTTACCTTTGGCATCTTTGGGATTTGGCAAGGGATTGCTTTTGAGGGTTTGGAGGGGTTTGGGGGAGGGGGCAGTAGTGGGGATTGAACCTCAAACATTACTCATGCTAGCCAAACACTCTTCCACTGAGCTACATCCTCAGTCCTGTTAGTGAACTTTAAAATTTAACCACTTTTTTATACTTCTTAAAAACTGCCTACATAAGCATCACTTGCCAACTCACACTCCTCCATTTTCATATCCTTTCCAGACCACTCATTCATTACCTTGCTAACAAATTAATAAACATTGGATTGGGCTTGAGATCAATGTATTTAAAAAATTTTGTTGAATATCTCCTAGGAATGACTATAAGAAAAATTCAGGTTAGTAGTGGGCAGAAAGTACCAAAGCCAGGAGGGAAATACCTCTTACAGAATGCTGACTTAATAACATCAAATAGATTACAGATAACATATTCAATATGCCCAAGCAAGACATATTAATTAGCAAGATACTGGTATTTACTATAGATACATCATTTAACAAGATCTGTCAGGCCAGAGATTTAGTTCAGTGGCACTGTGCCTGCCTTGCAAGCACAAGGTCCTGAATTCAATCCCAGGTACCAAAAAAAAAAAAATTCTGTCATTTAAGTCTTTGGTCTTTGTAATCATTTATCAAATTTTTCATAACCTGAAGTAACATCTCATTATAAATGATTCTCAGTAATAGTTCTTTTTCATGATTTCCACAGTAACAATGTTTCTTGTCCCAGCCATCATCTACGCAATAATTATGCAAGAGAAAAAAATACCCAATTGTCCATTCTCTTTATCATAGATAGCTCTGGAAGAACTCAACCTATCATGCAGCAATTCAGTTTTTCCCACCCCTATGTAGCACATACCTTTTTACCACTTTCCTCTTTCCTCATCTTCTTGGATATTCTAATAACCCTTTCAGGAAAAACTATACACAAAAATTTTTGATGGCTAGAAGTTGCAGGAAAAACAAGAATGCCTAGCATTTTGCTCCTTGTTCTATTGGATGCAGAGCTTTTGTTAACTCATTTGAGTCTCCAGGCTTCACTTATTCATCTTCAGGATCTACCTCTTTATTCACTGGTATTATTTACCTAAGATTGGTTTTGCTAGAACCATAGAGCAGAGATATAGCTAGTGGACCCTGCCCCCATTCCCTAGGCTATTCCTCCTTTATCTTGTGCCACCAAGACTACGCGTAACTATAGGTTTCCACTCCTGGTCAGCTTTATCAAGATTTCTCTCCAAAGGATCACTAGAATTATGTCATTACTAATTGTTTTCCTCAATATAAAGAAAAGATTGACAATATTGTCTGTTACAGAGTAGAAGGAAGAAAGCAGATGTCATGTAGGAGATATAGATATAGATGCATGTAGTATATTCTGACATATTTATCTCAGGTCTGTATTGTTTTATGTTATTTGTGATACTATTCTTTCTCACATAACTATCCATTTTTTTAAAACCATTTTTCCTTAAAGACAATATTCAGAATATTTCTAGGTAGTAGTTACCAGCATCACGTGTATCCAGACTAACTAATTACAGGGTCAGGGTGCTTTACTCTTGATCTTAGCCAAAAGTCCGAGAAGTGGTGTCAGGGTGCTTTAATAAGCGTTTGGAGTTTCTATCAAAAATAAATGTTGTAGAGCCGGAAATTTAGCTCAGTGGCTTCGCCACCTGCTGTGCAAGCGCAAGGACCCAAGTTCGATCCCCAGTACCAAAAATAAATAAATAAATAATAAATGTTGTAAATGCTGTTAGTCCTTATAATTACATAAATGTAGTTCTATGGCCCCTGGTAATGTCATGAAGCTTTCTTATTATTTGATCTTCAACAACTGGACCTACTACAAAGTGAACCAAGACTTTTGAGTGCTATTTTCATTCCCCTAAAAAATAGGAAGATTGAAATAAAGCAAGATAAAACCTTTTTGGTCACAGTGAGAACCCAGAGGACCATTCTACCTGTCTCTTCGCATGAACTCCACCTCAAATACACACGTACAAAAATCCACTTCAAACAAGCCACCACCAGTAACGCAAACCTGATCAATAAAGCCGGCAGAAGGCAGCCTTGCTCTATGCCATTAGAGAGAAAATACATCACCATTATTTAGGCAACCTGGGGAGAAAGAGATCTAAGTTTTTCCCTTGAAAATAATAAGAAAAGTAAATAGCATAGTTGTCTTTGAAATTCTGTGAATAGGACAATATGGGTGGAATTCATTATACAAGATTTTCAAAACATCTTTGTTACTTTGATTTTAGAGCTTTGTTAACTTGATGGCAGAAATAATTAAAACATATGAATAAAATAACAAATTTTCCTCTGCTACATGACAGAAACTTTAATGCTGCAGCCATAGGACAGAGTTTGCCTTCCCATCTACACAAACCAGCTGTTTGTGGAGACATAATGTCTCCAGGATCTAGAATAAGACAGCATCCTCTTCATATAAAGGGCTCAGAGTGGACACTAAACACATCGTTTGGTGTACTGGAACTCTTGGGAATAGGGTCAGCAGGACCAGGTTCCTGCCTTCCTGGCTTCCCATTGAAACATATGCTTGGACCACTGAGTGGGATATCCCATCGGGAACATACAGCAAAGGGACTTCACCATTGGAATTCTTCTGTTTTAATGAAATATGTATTAAAGTGGCTGCTCATAGAGGAATAGTATTTTAGATATATGTATCAAGCAGTCCCAATCATAGGTGCCTACAGTTTAGGGGAATTCTTTCTTAGATGCCACAGCTTCAATACCTTGGGAGTCCTCAGTTACATGAAACATTGAATCTGTGAGCTGTTTCATTGCTAGGCTACTTAAGAGGCTGCAGAGACAGTTAATGCACCAGACATTCCTGCAGGTCTGCACAACATATAGCAGTATACAGTTGTGTGTGCATACAAAAGTGTAAAGTTGTATATTTTTAACACTTAATTTTAATCAAATTTGCTTATACATGCCTCTCCAGGTACATCCTATAAAAATACATATGACCTGGCCGGGGATTTAGCTCTGTGGTTCTGCCGCCTGCCTTGCAAGCACAAGGACCTGAGTTCAATCCCTGGTACCAAAAAAATATATATATGACCTAAAATATGTAGGTGAAATCTTAACTTTTTAAAAATCTTACCCTAAGGGGTCAGGGATTTAGCTCAGTGGTTCCAACACCTGCCTCACAAGCACAAGGTCCTGAGTTCAATCCCCGGTACCAAAAAAAAAAAAAAAAATCTTACCCTGAAACTGCTGCCTCACCACACCCAACCAATCATGAACAGAAAGCTCCAAAACTGTGAGCCAAAGTAAACCTTTTCTTTATGTAAGCTTATTTATCTCAGGTACTTGCTACAATAATGGAAAATTGACTAACACAGGCAGTATCAGGTCTAAGTAATAGTAGTGTCTTATTTATCCAGATAACACTCTTAGGCAAGAATAGTTTGCAAGGACTTGCACATGTAAGGACACACTTTGCTTTTGTTCCATCATATATAAAAATTATACTTATTGACAAAAGTGCTTCATCATAATGTTCTCGTCTATGTATTTATATAAATTAAATCAAGTTCATCACTTCTCTCTGTCTCTGTGTTTAAACCTGACTTGCTACCAGAAGTCCTCAGAGTCAGTTAGAATAAACTGAGTGAGTGACTGGTTGGATTTCTAGGACTTTAAAGTGGTTACAGGTCTTTGTCACATCCCACCTGAAAGACAAGGTCAAGAATGGGGTGGGCATCTCTCGCTCCCCGACCCTCATATTTTTATGTTACTACAGATCATTATGTTACTCAAAATGGTAATAATCTTTGCAATGTATCTATTTTTCTTCTCTTACTGCATGCTGTTGCAGATGTACTTTCCTTATTATTTAAAATGTATATAGACCTCCCCTCTCCCCACTTTGGATAGCAAGACCTAGACTTGAACTTTGAGTCCCCAGTCACTAATTATATTCCTTGGGCAAATCACTTAGCCTCTAGGAAGTAAAATTCTATCAGTAAAATGAGAGGAGAAAAATATTTGTCCACCTCAAATTATTGGGGAATCAAGTGAAAAGACATGTGATTGTTAGAACTGTTGTAAATAGTAACTTGCTCTTCAGATGTTCAAAATTACGCTATTTCACCATATGACTGATCTATATTTCAAGTCTAATTTCTTATTGGTGATGGGAAAATGTATTATTTGATTTTTAATTGTTAATTTAGCTAATTTAATTTTTTAATTGTAAATTTAATACTTGTTAATTTAGTTAATTTAATTTTTGGTTTGCCTTATTAAGAATATCTATTCTGAAGTTGCAATGTTGAACTCACTTCCCTAGATCTGCCCTACTGAAACATTTCATTTTTTAATTAAATTTCTTAGAAGTTCAGATATATAGTAGTGCTCAAGTCTTTTCTTACTGATTTAAGTGCCATTTGCACTTGTTGCAGCTTAAATAACATTCTTAGTGTGTCTTGCAATGATCATTACCTCCATTCTTTTTTATTTTTTCTCAGAATAAAATGATATAAGGAATTACCTTGCTCTTTGAGTAATAAGTAATTATTATTAAGAGAATATAGGTCCATTTCATTTCTTTGAAAAGAGGTTCCAACCATTTTCTG
Source organism: Heterocephalus glaber (assembly GCF_000247695.1). The sequence continues at coordinate 8,523,628 of NW_004624820.1, read as the reverse complement.
AATTGTGTATTGTTCCCTATGATTGCTCTTTTTTCAAGATTAATTAAAATAAATACTTCTGTAGGTTCATTCCTTTTTCTAAGACTCTTTTAGGGAGCCAATATTGATATTTCCAGCTTAATGCCTTTCCCCTTAATTACTTTAGTGCCTACCCTTTGCTATGCTACTGAAAATCCTTTAATAAATTTTTAAATTAATGGGGGGGGGCTTCTGGGCCACCATAGCACTGCTCCCAGCACAGAGGAGGCGGCTTCCAGGCCACAATACCACTGCTCTCAGCACAGAGGAAGTGAGGCCCGAGGGCACCAGCAGCACCCCTGGACAGCCATTGAAATGAGAAGACACATAAACAAGCCTCAAAAACAGACTTCCAGATCACCTAAAGCAACCCCAAAGGGAAACGAGATGGAACACTCTGATACTCAACCACTTGGATTTCCTGAACTGGCAACAAAAGAGGATCTGGGAAAAATGAAATCAGAAATAATTTCTCAGACAACAGAAGAGATTGTGCCCATAGTGCAAAATATGATTAATAAATCTAGAGAGGACACAGATTTAAAAAATAGAGTATCTGAGGAACATGATGGAATCCCAACATAGGAAACAAATAGAATCAATAAAACAGATACAAACAGATTTGCAGGAGATTAAAAACTCCATTGAATGGTTACACAGCAGAATGAGCCAATGGGAGGACAGAATTTCAGATATAGAAGATAAGATTGCATTAGTGACCAGGAAAAGAAAAGTTGCTTCAAAATTCTAAGGGAACATGAGAAATCAATCCAGCAGCTGCTAGATGATGCAAAGAAGAATAACATAAGACTGATTGGAGTCAATGAAGAAATAGGAGGGAGTCCAGGTGACATAAAAAAACTGTTCACAGAAGTAATGGCAGAAAACTTCCCAAGCAGGGGGAAAGAACTTGATACAGATAAGTGAGGCATATAGGACTCCAACTAACCTTGATTTAAAAAAATCTACACATAGGCAAGCCCAGCCACAATCACATCTAAAGCCATGGTTTGTGACCACGATATTAAGTTGTGGATATGATGACCCAATAGTGACTTGGAAAGAATGATGCTTTTCTGTGGCTGTGTGGCTGATTTGTCAACTTAGTCTTTTTGCATGGCTTTCCTCTCTCCATGAAGGATATCTCCTCTATTGCAAGTCAGTAATGTAGATGAGACTTCAAGTTTCCCTTCAAAAATAGCCTATTTGATTTTCTAAAATCATATCCAAGTGATAGTAAAAGTTTAATAACACACTCATACAGTAAAGAATACTAACAAGGTATGGCACATGAGATATGCTATGTGCAAGAGTAGTTCCTTCCCCTACCAAAAAGCTAAAAGGATTGCTTCAACCAATCTGTCTTCAAGAAAATTAAGTAGCTAAAGATTAGGTCACCTTTCTTAAAGTTAATCTCTTTTTTCCTTTTGATAAACTCAAAAATTCTTAAGTTAAGCTCCATACCCTTCTTTTAAATACCTGGCTTAAATAAAAGAAAATTGAATTTTTTGAAATTGGTAGATTTATTTAAATGAGGTATATAAATTTATTTTAATTAATGTTATTTACCTTATGACAAATTTTGGCAATATTAAAACACTCAGTCAAGGACCAAAGAAATGTGAATATAAAAGTAATCTAGGGGCTCCCAGGACAGAGAAGGAGACTTCTAGGCCAACAAACCAACACTCCCAGCACAGAGGAGGAGGCTTCTGGGCTGACGTGCCACCACTTGCAGCACAAAGAAAGAGGCTCCCAGGCCAACACACCAACACTACCAGCACAGAGGAGGAGGCTTCTGGGCCGATGTACCACTGCTCACAGCTCAGAGGAGGAAGCTTCCGGGTCAAAGGGACACCTCTCCCAGTGCAGAGGACAAGGCTTCAAGGTTGACATGCCACCACTCCCAGCACAGAGGAAGAGGCTTCTTGGCTGCTACACCACTGCTGCCAGCTCAAAGGAGGTGAGTCCAGAGGGCACCAGCAGCACCCACCCTTCCCAAAAAATGAGAAGACATGTAAACAAGCCTCAAAACCACACTTCCAGATCACCTATGGAAACCCTTTGAGATGGAACATTCTGATACTCAACCACCTGGACTCCCTAAACTAACAAAAGAGGATCTGAAAAATAGAAATCAGAAATAATTTCTCAAATAACAACAGAAATTGTGACCATAGTGCAAGACATGATTAGTAAATCTAGAGAGGAGCTGAGGAACATGATGGAACCCCAACATAGGAAACAAATGGAATCCAAAAACAGATGCAAACAGATTCCCAGAAGATTAAAAACTCCACTGAATGTCTATGCAGCAGAATGAGCCAATGTGAGGACAGAATTTCAGATATAGAAGATAAGATTGCAATTAGTGACCAGGAAAAGAAAAATTTCATTAAAATTGTAAAGGACCACGATAAATCAATTCTGCAGCTGCTAGACGATGCAAAGAAAAATAACCTAAAACTGATTGGAGTCAAAGAAGAAACAGAGGAGTGTACAGGAGACATTAAAAAAACTGTTCACAGAAATGATGGCAGAAAACATCCCAAGCAGGGGAAAAGAACTTGACGTATAGATAAGTGAGGCATATAGGACTCCAAATAGCCTTGATCAAAAAAAAAATCTACACATAG